>JAEOAE010000299.1:0-42982 GCA_036365155.1 Meriones psammophilus
AGAGGATAGTCCCTTTACTAGCAAAGGCCACAATTAGTACTCAGGTGTATATGCCTGAGGTGAGCTGTGGCAATTCCTGAAAACGCCTGCCATTCAGTGACCATACCCAAAAAAGCTGAGGAGGCCTCCTTTGGGAAAAAATCATCTTCCTGTCAAGGGATTCGACCCACCACAGGATCCCAGGAAGTACCATAAACTAACCCCCACACCTAAGATAGCCAAATGGGTAGAAGCTAGCATAAAAGCTCAACCAACAAAAAGACAGAGCAATATGGCATCCCTAGAACAAGTTATCCAGGAGCAAGCAGCCCTGGATAACCCAGCATAAATGAAATTCAAAAAAATGACCTTACATCTGTGCTTATGAACAGGATAATAGAGGAAACAAATAAACTTCGTAAAAGACCTATATGAAGATAAAGTCAAACAGAATATTGCCATCTGCAAAGAAATAGAAGAAGATAAAGATAAAGAGATTGTGGCCATCCTTAAAGAAATACAGGAAGTTGCAGCCAAACAGTTTGTGGCCTTAGAGAGAAATACTTAAATCACTGAAAGAAATTATAGAAACAGAGGATTGTTCAAACAAACAGCTGAAGGGATTGAAGAAAAATAGTCAGAGAGGTGAAGGAAATCAATAAAATGGCTCAAGATCTGATGATAGAATTGGAAAAATCAAAGAAAAAACAAATGGAGGAGATTGTGGAGAGAAAAACTTGGGAAGAAAAAAAGGAACTACAGAGGTAAGCATAATGAATAGACTATGAGAGGGAAGAAAGAATCTCAGGTGTGGAAGACACAATGGAAAAAAAAGATGTAGCTATCAAAGAAAATGTTAAATCTAAAAAATTCCTGACATAGACCATCCAAGACAACATGAAAAGCAAAACCTAAAAATAATAGGAATAGAGGAAAAAGAAGATTCCCTCCTCCAAGGCCCAGAAAATATTTTTCAACAAAATCATAGAAGAAATTTTCCCAACTTAAAAGAGAGGTCTGTAAGAATATAAAGAGGCCTATAGAACACCCAATAAATGAGATCAGAAAAGAAAATTCTCCCACCATATAATAAACAGTAAGTATACAGAACAAAGAAAAAATACTAAAAGCTGCAAAGGAAAAAGGCCAAGTAACATATAATGGCAAACCAATCAGAATCACACCTGACTTTTCAACAGAGACTATGAAAGCCAGAAGGGCCTGAACAGGTATCATGCAGACCCTAAGAGAACACAGATGTCAGCCCAGACTTCTATACCCAGAAAAAGTCTCAGTCATCATAGATGGAGCAAACAAGATATTTAATGAAAAAAACAAATTTAAACAATACCTACCCACAAATCCAGAGGTACAGAAGCTCCTAGAAGGAAACCTACAGCCCAGGAAAGCTAACTACATTCAGGAAAACACAGGAAAGAAATAATGTCATTAGAGCAAAACTAAAAGTAACCAAGCACACAAACATACTATCACAAGCAACATCAAAATAAAAAGAACTAAAAGCCACTGGTCATTAATTTCCCTCAACATCAATGGACTTAACACTCCAATAAAGACACAGACTATCAGAATGGATACGTAAACATGACCCAACAATTTGTTGCATACAAGAAACACATCTAAGTCACAAAGATATACATTGCCTGAGAGTAAAGAGCTTGAAGGAGGGTCTAAGCAAATGGACCCAAGAAACATGCAGGAGTAGCCATTCTAATGTCTAATAAAATAGACTTTAAGTATATGAAATCCATCAATGTAATCCATCATATAAACAAATTAAAAAAAAAACAGAGGATCATTTTCTTAGATGGTAAAAAAACAAACAAACAAAAAACAAACAAACATTTGACAATATCCAACAGTTATTCTTGTTTAAAGTCTTGGAGAGACTGGGGACAAAGGCACATATCTAAAAATAGTAAAGACAGTGTAAAGAAACCCCATAGCTAACATCAAACTAAATGAAAAGGAAGTTAAATCAATTCCACTGAACTCAGGGACAAGACACGGCTACACTCTCTCTCAATCTCTTCAATACAGTACTCAAAGTCATATCTAGGCAATAAGACAACTAAAGGAGATCAAGGAGACACAAATTGTTAGGAAGAAATCAAATATCACTATTCACAGATGATATGACAGCATACAAAAATGACCCCAAAAATTCTACTGTAGGAACTCCTACAGTTGAAAAACACTTCAGCAAAGTGGCTGGATATAAAGTTAACTCAGAAAAAATCAGTAGCACTCCTGTATACAAAAGACAAATGGACTGATGAAGAATTAGGAAAATAACACCCTTCACAATAGCCAGGAAAAAAAAAAAAAACATAATGTATCTTGATGTTATCCTCAACAAGCCAGTGAAAAAAAAATAAAAAAAAAAAAAAACTTCTAGTCTGTGAAAGAAAAACTGAAAAAGATAGCAGAAGATAGAAATATCTCTCATGCTCATGGATTAGTAGGATCAACATAGTAAAAATTGTCATCCTATCAAAAACAATCTACAGATTCAATGATATTCCCATCAAAATAAATTTCAACACAATTCCTTAAGGAACTTCAAAAAACAATTCTCAGCTTCATATAGTAAAATAAAAAGCCAGAATAGCTAAAACAATCCTGTACAATAGGAGATCTTCAGTAGGTATAACCATCCCTGATCTCAAGTTCTACTATAAATCAATAGTAATAAAAACTGCATGGTACTGGAATAAAAACAGAATGGTGGATCAATGGAATTGAAGTGAAAACCCATAAATAAACCCACACACCTATGTACACTTGATTTTTGACAAAGAAGTCAAAACCATGCAATGGAAAAAGGACAGCATCTTCAAAAAATGATGTTGGTCTAACTGGATGTCTACATGTGAAAAAAAATGAAAATAGATCCATATTTATCACCCTGCACTAAACTGCAGTCCAAGTTGTTCAAAGACCTCAACATAAAACCAGATACACTAAATCTGTTAGAAAAAAAAAGTGGGAAAGATCCTTGATCTCATTGGCATAAAAGGTAACTTCCTCAACAGAACACCAAGAACACTAGCTCTAAGATAAAAAATTAATGAATAGGATCTCATGAAACAAGAAGCTTCTATGAAGCAAAGAACTCTGTCAATAGAACAAAATGACTGCCTACCGACTGACAAAAGATCTTCACCAACCCTTCATACAACTGAAAGAGCTAATAAACAATATATATATATATAAAGAGCTCAAGAAATTAAACTCCAACAATCCAAATAATCCAATTTAAAACTGGGGTACAGAACTAAACAGAGATTTCTCCAAAGAGGAATATCAAATGGTGGACATTAAATGCTCAATATCTGTAGTCATCATGGAAATGCAAATGACATTCCATCTTAAACCCATCATGGCTAAGATCAAAACCTGAAGTGACAGCAAGCTAGTGAGAATGTGAAGAAAGAGGAACACTCCTCCATTGCTGTGGGAGTGCAAACTTATACAACCATTTTAGAAATTAATCTGATGCTTTCTCAGACAACTGAAAATAGTGTTACTTAAAGAAACAGCTCTACCATTCCTGGATATATAGCAAAAAGATGCTCCACCATTCAACAAAGATATTCAGTCAACTATATTCATAACATTTATATTCATAATAGCCAGAATAAGGAAACAAACTACACATCTCTACAACAAACCATTGTTTTACAGAAATTGTGGTACATTTACACAATGGAATGCTACTATCGTATTTTAAAAAAAAAAAAAAGGAAACCATGAAATTTTCAGACAAGTGGATGGAACTAGAAATGATCATCCTAAGTGAGTTATTCCTAAACCAGAAAGGCATGCATGGTATATTGTCATTCATAAGTGCATAATGGCCATAATATAGGATAAACATACTACAATCCACAGACCTAAAGGAGCTAAATAAAAAGGAGGACCCTATGGAGAATGGTCAATTCTTATTCAAAAGTGCAAATAGAATCGACACCAGAAGTGACTGAGGAGAGGGAACAGGATGAGAGCCTAATATACATTTCCTCCAAAAGACTCTATCCAGCAGGGGTTCAAAGCAGATGCTAAGACTCACAGCCAAACTTTGGGTAGAGCACAAAGAATCATAGGAAAGAGTAGAGGGATAGAAAGTAGAAAGACCCAGAACTGGCAGGACCTCCATAAGAAGACCAACAAGTACAACAAATCTGGGCCCATGGGGACTTGCAGAGATTGATGCACCCACCAAAGACCATTCATGAAGAGGACCTAGACCCCTGCTCAGACGTAGCAGATAGGCATCTCAGTCTCATGTGGGATCCATATTAAGAAGAGTAGGGGCTGGCTCTGACATGGACTCTGTTGCCTGATCTTTGATCACTTCCCCCTGGTAGAGGGGGCATTGCCACACCACAAAGGAAGAGAATGCAGGCAGTCCTAGTGAGCCTTGATAGACTGGGGTCAGATGATAGGAGAGGAGGCTCCCCTATCTGAGAATTGGAAATGGGATAAGGGTGTGATAGAGGAACAGAGGGGGAAACCAGGAAGAGACAAGGAGGGGCCTAAAATGGGATCTTAAGTGGATAAATTATTTTTAAATTTTATTGATTTATTTATTTATTAGAATTTATTCACTTTGTATACCCACTGTAGCCCCCTCCACCATCTCCTCCCAGTCCCACCCATTCTCCTTCTTCTCCCATATGCCTTTTCCATATTCTCCTGATAGGGGAGGAACTTGTCCCCTTCTATCTGAACCTGGCTTATCAGGTCTCATCAGGATGGCTGCACCATATTACTCTGTGGCCTCAAAGGGTGCACCCCAGGAGGAGGTGTTCAAAGAGCTGAGTTCATGTCAGAGAATAAATTATAGAAAACAAATTTAAATTAAAAAAGTTAAGTGTGAATAAAGTAAATAAATAAATAAATAAATAAATTAATAAAAAACAAACACAACAGGTAGAAAGAATGTCACACACCTGCAATTCAATGACTCAGAAAGCTCAGGCAGTGTTAGTGTCATGAATACATGTCATCCTAAGAAATTAAATATACTTTCTGCCAAATTTTAAATGCAAGATGTGGATGAAGATCAACACAATAACCTATTCTTACATATACAAAACAAAACAAAACAAAAAAAAAAAAACCAGGATCAGCAGCCAATGATGATGATGTTGATGTCAGGCATGTTGGCCTAAATTTAAACCCAACACTCGACTGGAGTTAAACCTGTAAGTTCAAAAACCTGCTTGGTCTACATACCAACTTTCAGGACAACCAAGGCTACAAAAACTTTTTCTTCAGTGTCAAAAATAGAAACATGATCTTCTCTGGGAGCTTTTTTGATTCAATCAAATAAGTTCTGACCAAATTCACTATAGGCTTATTGTCATCCCATGATGAAAATGTAGTCTAAGTTAAATGATCCTAAAATTCTGTAATAGCTCATACACTGTTCAAATGTTCGATGTTTCTTCTGATATACAAGAAAATCTCTTGTGTGCCACATCTTGTAACATCAGAACAAATCACATCATTCCAACATAGATGCACAGAATACCCTTCCCATTCTTGTAGAGAGGAATGTACATTTTAGTGTGGGAAGACTGGACCAAGAAAAGAAGATCAGCAAGAAAAACAACAAAGCCTGTTGCTATTTCAAAAGGCTTAGATGGTCCTATCCCTGAAACATCTCATACATCTCAGTTTGGTTACTTCCACTGCCTACAGGCAGCACTCTATGGGAGGTGTCTCTAACTTAGGTATCTCAACATCTTGTACTGTCAAGATGCAACTCAGGCTTCACCCTCACCACTTCATGCAATGAACAGTTACAGTATCTTTACTGGGGATCTGACTCTGCCAAACACAGATGGCTGTCACAGTGTTGAACTGAAAACACAAAGAAAGAATCTATTATCTTAAATTTTGTATTTTTCTTGTTTCCAGAATGTCCATAACATGAGTGAGACTGTCAAGTTGGATTTTAAGTTGGGATGGACAAAATGGGATGGATCATGCCACACTTGGAACACATTTGGAGCAGGTTTTATATGAAGTTTTTTCTGGTATTAGGAATCATTTAGCCTACTTCTTTGATTAATGGAAGAATTATCAGGAGGAGTGTTAATTTAAGAACACCATCTTAGGCTTCAAATCCAGACCTAGGACCTTCTCTTTGATGATGATCTCCTTAAAAATTCCTGTCTCTGTTTCAGCATGTGACTGCCATCTGAAACTACCTAGTGATGCTTTTTCAACAAACCAAAGACTACATTTATTTTTGCTCCACTTAACTCTTTCTTTCACTGTGGTCCTGAATGTCTCAATAATAATAACCATTCAACAGATTCAATGTTCTTCCTAAGAAATACAGCCCATGCTGGGGGTGCATGTGTGCTGGTAGGTTGTATGCCACCTGATACCATCAGCCTTCCATCATGGCCTCTGAGATTCATCATTTATCCCCATCTGGGCTTGCTCACTGGCCCATGGGCCTAGGCCTCACTGGGTCTGTCTCACTAGGCCTATGTCTTGGTTGCAAGCCAAACAGGCATGGACTTTACTTGAACCTCTGAGGTGAAAGTCCTTAGAGCAAGTCACAGCAGCTTATCCAAGAATGGTAACACTTTGGTATTGCCATAGGCTCTGGAATACCAAATTTCCACTACCACTGGTGATTTCATTCTAAAAAGAGCTATCTACCTGTAACAGTCTGAGAAAATTCTTTCCACACTCCCCATCTAGTGAACATGGGTGTTGCCCTAAACTGTTCTAGCTGCCCCTGAGAGAAATGGAACCACTGTTCTCCATCTGGAAGCTGAGCCCAGGCCTCTGCTGAATGGAGAATGACAGAATGAAGCACATTCTGGAAATATGGAAATATGATCAATAAAGAAAGCAAAAACAAGCTGGCCATGGTGGTGCACACCTGTGATCCCAGCACTTGGGTAGGTAGAGGCAGAGTGACTTTGAGGCTAGCCTGGTCTACAAAAGGACAGCAATGCTACAAAGAATCCCAGGATCAAAAAACCTAAAGAAAATTATTTTTAAATGCAGAAATTTAGGGAATCCTGAAATGAAAAATTTAAAGACTACAGCAAAAAACAAGTTTCATAGAGTAAACAGAAATCAAGGAGATAATTTTATTTTTAAATGAAGACAGTTGTGTTTACACACTCCTTTTACCAGAACTAGGCAGAAACAGCTGGACTATTGTGAGTTTGAGGCAAGCCTGTTCCTGATTCAAAGCCTATAAAACAATCCTGTCTGAAAATAAACAAAAAAAACAGAAAAAAAGCTGAACTAGATACATGTGTCAAAGAAAAAAACAAAAGTTGTTGAAAACATCCAGAACTCTGAGACATTATGAAAAGACAAAACATGTTGATAATCAGATTCAAAAGGATGAGATCAAGGGTCCAGAAGATATTTTTAACAAAATAATACAAGAAAAATTTCTTCACCTAAAGAAGAAGATGTCTATCAAGGCACAAAAAAGCATACAAAAATACCAAAGACACTGGACCAGAAAAGAAAGTCCTCTTACCAGAGAATAATAAAAATGCTAAACATACAGAACAAAGAAAGAATATTAAAAGCTGTAATAAAAAAAAATCAAACAGACCACACTAACCAATCAAACAGACAAACCAAAACAAACAAAAACCAACAAAGAAATAAATAAAGGCAGATCTATTGAATTAATCCTGTATTCTCAGTAAAGATGCTAGAGGTTGAAGGACATAGACAGTGTGCTTCTGACTCTAAAAAACTACAGAAGCCAACAAAAATTACTAACTATGCCCAGAACCTTTCAATCATCAAATGGAGAAAATAAGATGTTGCATGTTAAGGTCAAATTTAAACAATATGTATCTATAAATACAGCCCCACACAAGGTGCTAAAACCACTACCACTTCCACCACCAAAATAGCAAGATTAACAATCACTGTTCATTGATATCTCTTAATACCATTGATCCAAATTCACCAATAAAAAGACACAGGCTCACAAAATGGATGATAAAACAGAATCCACCCTTCTAAATACATCAAACACAGCTTCACATCAAGATAGATATTATCTCAAGGTAAAGTGTTGGAAAAGATATTCCAAATAAATGAACTAGAGTATCAAGCTCGTATAGCAATTTTAATATCTAACAAAACAGACTTCAAAAACAACTAAAAAAAAGATGGCAAAAGACATGACATATTAAAATAAAACAACCAGCAATAAAACATATCGATACTTAACATCTATGCCCCAAATATAAGAGCACCCAAGTTATAAAATAAACCCTTCTGTAGCTTGCATCACATCCTGGTCCTCATAAACTGATAGGTGAAGGCTTCAATATGTAACTCTCATCAATGGACAGCTCCCCCTGACCAAACTAAACAGAGAAATGCTCCAGTTAACTAACATCAAAAAACTAAATATACCCAAATGATGTTTACAGAACATCCACCCAAGCACAAAAGATTGTTCCCTCTTCTCAGCAACACATATATTGTTCTCCAAAATTGATGATATACTTGAACAATGGAAGTCTCAAAAGATATAAGAAACTTGCAATAACCTTCTGCATCCTATCAGACCACTAAGGTTTAAAGCATCACATCACCAATAACAAAATCAATAGAAAGCTTACAAACTCATAGAAACTGAACAACTCTATTGAATAAAAAATGGATCAAAACTGAAATAAATAAAAATTAAAGACTTTCTAAAGTCAATGAAATGAAGACACAACATATCAAAAGTCATAGTACACAATGGAATTGTTGACCAGAAGACAGTTCATACCACTAAGTACATTCAGAAAAAAATAATCAGAAAGATCTCTTAGTAGCAACTTAACAGCACACCTAAATACTCTAGAACAAAAAGAAGTAAAAATAACTAAAAGGAGTAGACAGTGAGAAACTACTGAATTGTGTCTTCACTGGTAAAACCAAATGTTTCCACAGGAAAAAAAAAATGGTGGATCCTATCAAAATTGATAGTGATTAGATTTGAATAGTAGAGATCTCCTTAATAAGCAGAGGTAACTGTTCATCAGACAGTGTGGTCATTCAGTCCAAACTAACTTAATAAAGACTAAAGTTTTCTTCTTAAATAAAAAAGGATACTTTTGTTGTTTCATATTAAAAACAGTTAAGAGGTTTAAAATGTTTTAAGTAAATTCAAAGGTATAAACTTGTTTGAGTTGGAATAATTTGGAGGGAATATAACATATTTGAGCAGTGTGGTGATAGACCATGCATTTAATCCCAGCAGAGACAAGCAGTTCTCTATTACTTTGTTGTTTTCTAAATTCAGGAGTTACAGTGACAGAGTGTTGGTGGTTCATAGTCTTAATACCAGCATTTGGGAGGCACATGCCTTTTACATACTGCCTGGGAGGCAGAGACAGGCACATAGGATTTACAGTGATTTTATTTAAAAGCTGATTGTAAAAGGCAGGCTGAAAATGAAAGTGAATGCCCTTTATTATCTAGAAATAAATATACCTTAAGGTATATTTTTAAACTTTCAAAGATTTTTTAACTTTAATTGAGATACTATACTTTTTTATTTTCAAAAAAAAACATTTTGCCCTATAAAAGATATAACATGCCTAAAAAGGTACAACCCTCAAACCAGAATTAGGGATGGGGCAGGGTTTTGATTTAATCTTTTCAGGAGAATAAAATCATCCAACTAAAGAATATGGAGACCACTGGACACATGAAACTTCTGAAAAAAATGACAGATCACCAAAAGAAAATGTCAAAAAGAAGGAGTAAACTGGCCAACTGGTATCACTCACCTTCATGTTATCTCTTCTGCCTTCTACAGACATAAGTGCAAATTGTCTTTATGTGATTGCTAAAGGACAATCCAAAATCTCTATCTCATATCAGAAAAGCCACCTGGTAAGAAACAGAGGAAAACAGAAAAATAAGGGATGATTCTATTGTCACAAATCTCATAATCTTCTGGCATGATGTGACTTCTGTACTTACCACAAACTTCAATAATCAAGAATGTGTACACTGTTTGTGAAAGAATGTGGGGTGAGAAAAAAAGCCAAAAAATAAGACTAAAATATAGCCAAGTTTACATGAAAAGACCTAAGTAAACTCTAGCATGAAAAATTTGCACTGGACCAGAGATACCTTTGATTTTATAATTAATACAAATTAAATAAACACGTATTTCACAACTGCTACAAGCAAACACAAAGTGACACCTAAACTGTTATATTTCTGACCCTCCATCTACTACTAACCTCCTTTCCAGAGAGCCCTTTTGCTCTGGAAGTTAAAAATGGAGGTGATAATAAAGATAAGCTAAGGCTTGCATTCCCTCATATCCCCTTGTGGGTTCAGGCACAGCCCAGCCCTTGTGGACACTCACACACAAAAAAATGTTGGAGAATAATTTAGTTTCTGTTTCCTACTGCATGAATTATGTCACAAGATGTGAAATCTGCCCTATCCACTTATTTAAAACCAGGCACACCTGACAAAATTCTGCATCTCAGAAATTCATTTTTGTACCCTGGAATTGAATTTCCTAAACCACGCCATTGTGGCTGGTGGAAAAAAAAAAAAAAAAAACGTAATCAAATATTGCTGAAAGATGACCACCACCCCCTCTTTTCTTCCAGTTTCAAATGATTTGTAAAATTTGTTACACAAAGATGTATGTGGACTACAACATTCATCATTTCTAGAAATGAAACCTTCAGTTTTCCAATCTGTCCACTGCAAAACCAATGCCTGATATTATAAGCACCACAAATTTCTACTGCCCAGGCCACAAAATCCTCACTTCTCTGGACAATCAACTCTCAGGAAGGGTCAGAGGCCACGGGTCTCTGACAAGATCACCACACAGAGACAAATAGAACCACAGCCTGAACCACAGTCTGAACCACAGTCCATCTCGGCCAAAGCAGATCAGGCTGTGATAGCTCAGCAGCCTGCTATTCCTGACCTGGGGACAATGGCCCCACACTCAGCAAGACATGGCCTCTGGTCTCACCCACAGCTCTTTAGAGCTACATCAGAGGAAAATCCCAGAACAAACCCATAAACTACCTCCCACTATTGCTCCTGAATGCTAGGCCTACCCAGAGTCCCTCATTAGCTTGAACAATACAGCTGAGTCTCAGGACAATAGTAGCTCCTCTACCAGTGGATCAAAAATCAAATGATGCTGATAGCAGATGCATTCTAGCTTTGCCCTAAACCCTATGGGCACACAGAACCCTAGTGTTGTTATAAAAGAATGAAAATCCCAATTATTCTATTTTAAAACCTTCTAGCACAGAGAGGCAGAGAAAGCACCCATCTGACCATTGTACTCACCTCAACTCCAAGAGTAAAAAGCCCCAAAAGCTCACCAGTTCAGATGACAGCTCAGGGGGGATAGGCCAAAGGAACCCAAGGCCAAAGGCTTTCTAGCTCAAAGCTTAAACAGCCCAAAATCTACCATGCTAAAACTCCTTCCACTTTTACACTCTGTCTTAAATACATTTCAGCTGAAAGTTCCACTTACTCTTTAATCCCTGTCAGCTGGCTTCTTGCTTTGCCTCTTGATCTAGGGTTAACATTATTTAATCCTGTGCACAAAGAACTTTTGAATTAAAGGTATGTTCCAGGGCTGACGGAACCATACCATAATCACCTGTTTAGAATAAACAGAAAGTTCTTGGAATTAAGGTTTGTGTTAGGGCTCAACCATACCAAACAAAGCACAGGTTTTTACAGTTCACAATCTAAGGGATCACTGTAAGGATAGAAAATTTTTACTTGGCCCCATACCCTGGGACCCTGAACTTGTAAACTTTAGTCCTTACCAAACCAGGATCTGATACAAAACATTACTGAGAAATGCAGGATCTGATACAAAACGTTTCTGAGAAACACACTCCTGTTTGAGTCTGTAGTCATGGACTACAGTGCAAACACTCCCTAGACCCCCTCCTGTTTGCTTTGTACTCACCGCACCTGGATACAACCAATCACTGATTGCCCCATTAGGAAAATCCCTAACTCCTAGACCACCTCCTGGTTTGTGTTTTTTGCCTTTATATACTCTGTGTTTCTGCTATTCGGGGATCTTCACTGCCTCCTGCATGAGGACTGTGCTGGATACTGAATAAAGCCTCTTGCTATTGCATCAAGCTCTCGTATTTGTTGGTCAAGCTATCCTGAGAGACGGAGGGTCTCCCCACCTTGGGGGTCCAACATCACACTGGGATCAAATATCCTGCAACACCCTCATCTTGTAAATGATTTAAAATACAATCTTCCACTCTCCCAGGGCACCTTTTCATTTTCCAAGATATGTTACATACACAATGTCCAGTGCATTCATCTCTACCTCATAGTTAGGAAGTCCTTCAGTGAAACTTCAGTCAAAGCCAAAGAACAACAACCATTAAAGAAACAAATGGCCATGAATTTGAAAGCAAGGAGTAGTTAATGGGAGCTCAATGAAAATGAGAAATAAAACAAAAAGGATATGGCTTTACCTAGGAATATTGGAGTAGAAAGTTTATTATACATAGATGAGAGAACATAGTCAGACACAGGAACATCTGCGACAGTCTAAAGTTGACATGACCCTGAGCTATGTGAGACAAGAGGAGAGAGGGAAATGGAGCCAGAACAAAGGGCCAGGAGGATAAATGATAAATGAAAAGTACCAGGTAACCAAAACGGTTAGAATACATAAGGAAGGACAACTGGGAGGAGGGCATCTCAACTCCTGGGCTAGAGAACTGTGTTTGACACCCATACCTTGTAACAGGTAAGGGCTGAGGGATGCTGGGAGAACCTGACAGCCATGTCTGCTTTGATTGTTAAGTAGCCACCTTAACCATTCATCCCAGCATTTGAGAAGTAAGAGTAGAGAGGAATGAGAAGGTTAAAACAATTCCACTATAATTTCAAAAATTATTTTTTAAAGTTGAAAATTGCTTTATGGTCCAATATTCTTCAGGGAATTCAAGTATATATATTAGAGCACACAAAGTATTACACCTTTTCTCTCAGGTTGTGCATTTTCAAATTGGGGGAGGGGAAACATACCTGTTAGTCACTACCACAGCAATTTGTCCAGAACTTCTGTGTTGTTTGAACTCATGCAACTATAGAAATTTACTTTCCAGAAACAAGTTCAGCAACTAATCCATATTTTTTAATTCCCTTTTTGTATGATTCCCCCATATATGTACAGTTTTTACTTTTATTAACCATCTAAAATTGATTACCTGACTCATTGCCATCTTCCTCCTCCCCACCCTTTCTGTGTTGTGACTACACCCTCTTCAAAGTAGGTCAGTGAACTCAGTTCTTACACAGGTCCCTCTTTATTTGTAAATGCCCACCTCCAAATCCAGGGTGTTCAGTGGACACTCATTCACTGGTCTCTTTTACTTCACACTCACAAGACAGGGCCCACCTAAAAAGAGCTGCAGGACTATGTTCTAGGCACCTGGCAGTAGGAGCAGCATTCTGTGTTCAAAAGAAAGTCTCAATTACATAACGTGTGAAAGGTTGATCTCCAGGAGACATTACTTTAAACTTAAATATCAAAGCACTAGAGAAAAAGGAATAAAATTCTTAATGACTAGTGATTATCAGAGAATATTAACTAATAAGAGAATAGAACAGTGATACATCAACAAAATAAAATTTAATCATACCAACAACTGACTTTTTAAAAATTATTTATTTATTATGTATACAGTGTTCTGCATACATGTACACTTGCACACCAGAACTGAGCACCAGATCCCATTATAGATGGTTGTGAGCCACCATGTGGTTGTTGGGAATTGAACTTGTGACCTCTGAAAGATCAGCGAGTACTCTTAACCTCTTAGTTGAAAAATACACATAGGCATACTGACTTTGAAAAACACAGGCCATTCTCTTGTAGAGGGAAAGCCATTAATAAGATACTGTTTGATGCTGTCTCTGTGTATAATATTAGCTGCTGAGACCTGTAAACCTGACAGACACAGCTTTATCCAATTGCCTGTGTCTCAAATTTGAACTGACAGAACTATGTCAATGAGGATTGTACATAAGGGCATAGGACAGTCCCTTAATTTGAAATTCAATATTCAGTGGATCAAGCTATCTGACCCAAATTTTACACCCACCAATCTAGTCTGTTTTCATTCACTTTCATGAATTAATAAATACATGTTGGTAAATTACAAAAAAAAATCCTCATCCTGCCACATTTCTAGATAATCCTGGTGAGCAAACATGTGTATCCAGGGATCCTAATCTCTAACAGGCCTGGTTAGCATACTACTTATCTGTGAAGTGTTTTACAGATAGTCTTCCCTCAGCTAAATTCTAACTGGGACCACTAGTTTCTCAGCAATAGTAAATCATTTACATCATCAGTTCTACTCTTCTATATCACAGCTTAATATTGGAGTGCTCTTTGACACAAGTCATACCATTTACAACCCCCACAAAATTCAAATGGATTGTTTAAAACTGAGAGAACCTACCTGACACCTCCAAATGTCACCAGGAACTAGGCCTATAAAGGTCACCTAAAGGTCACGGAATAGTGACTCTACCATAGGTCAGCAGGAACTAGGCCATGAGTCACCATTTCCCAAAACAAGGTCATAAGATTCCCTACCCAAGGAACAGCCTGAGGATAACCAGAAGGATGGGAAGGTATCTTATCTCAAAGTGGGGCATTTGTCCTGAACAGCCCACCAACCTTGTAGTAGAACATTCAATGACAAGAAAATATCTAACATGCCTGAGGCCAAGAGATAGCTTGCTCAATGTTAGTTATGTTAGGTAACCAAACACTTTGTAAAACGCTTGCCCTTGCTGAATGTCACCTAATTCTGTAACTGTTAAACTGGAACTTCCTGGTCCTTCCTAAAACCCCAGTCAAAACCCTGCCATGTAGCTGCTCAGGGCTCTCCTCTCTGATCCACTATGTTGGTGATGATGGAGAGACCCAGCTTAAACCCAAATAAAACTCTTTGCTCTTGCATATGTGGTCTGGATCCTGGTGATCTTTGGTGACCCTAAGATCTGGCCATAATATACGGGTTCTCATATTGGATCCCCAAGTCTTCCAAGCAACCCAGGCACATGTTGCTGAGCAATAGCCAGTAAGTGAGCACTCTGTGTCTGTCTGTGTCTTTCTCTGTTTTCCTCTAGTTTCCTTTTTAGGGCCTTGGGGCAAAATGTGTAATCTGTGTGGTCAGAAAGGTGAGAGCTGATGCTTTGGACAGCTGTGGGCCAGAGCGGGCCTGGAAGACTTTCCAGACACCCTTTGAAGGGGCAAATCTGTAAAAGGAGTTGAGCACCGAGTTTTCTGTGATCTCTGGACCTCAGAGAGGATGAATGTGCCCCTATCTGTAAAAGGTGGTAGAGTACCCAGTTTTCTGTGATCTCTGGATCTTTGGACAAGGACAATGCAGGTAGCTCCTGCATCAGGGATTCACTAATATCTTACTTTCATTTTTTCCACTGCAGGAGTGGTGGAATCTGCTGTCTGGCTCTATGTATTTTTCTGCTGACAAGCAATGGGATCTAGCTGTTTCTGTCTTGTTTAACTGTTTTGACTCTCACTGCCAATTTTTTGTCTCTGGGACTGACTAAGGACATGGGACAGACTCATTCCATCCCTCTAGACTTGATTCTTTCCTATTTCAGGGAAGCTTGAGCCATGCTCCACAAGCACCAGTGATAGTGGCGAGGAGGTGCCAAGGGATGGATACAGTATGTGGAGCCCCAGGCTTGGCACCTCTGCCAATGTTCTCTGGTCTCTGTTCTGGCAGAGCTTAGCCACTACTCTGGCCTCAAGTTTGACAGAGCATGTCCCCTGCTCTGGACTCTGATCTCGCAGCGATTTGCTGCTGCTGTGGTCTCTGGTCTGGCAGAGTTTGCCTGGTGCTTTGGCCTCTGGTCTGGCAGAGATCAACACATATGTTGTTGCTCCATTCTCTGGTCTGGTTGAATGCAGGTCACCATTCTAAACTCCGGGGTAAGTGGGTTGATCCTGATTTCAGGTAGGCCATCACTAATGGAACAGGATAGAGGGCCCATAGAGAGACAGGCCACTGTTCTGAGTTTTGGGATTTTCTTCTTCTTCCATTCTCTTTGAGCACATTTTAACCAGTACATTTTTTTTCCCTTTGTGGTTTTGTTTGCTTGTGATGGTCTCAGTGGGGCAGTGATCAAACAGCTGTGCTCCATGGTGACTTTGCCTTCCTCATGATCCCAACACTACAAGCTGGGGCACCTCTGGTCATCAGTGGGAACACATATTTCCACACTTTTGGCTAGGAAGGCTTGGTTGGAGAGAGGTCTGTGTGCAGAAAATCCTGCTGGGATGGACCTTGTTGCCTCATTGCTATCTCTATGAGGAAGGTCGTTGACCTGAGGTTAGCTCTGGCTTGGAACAATGACCGCCAAATAATGTTCTTAGTTGAAATGTATTGTATTTATTACTATTATTATTATTATTTGGTTAGGGTCCCCTGTAGCCAAGGCTGGCCTGAAACTAAACACTTATAAGATGACCTTGAATTTTTGATCCTTCTGCTCCACCTCTTATCAACTGAGCTATACCCCCAATCCCACAAACTTCTTTTTTTTTTTTTAATTTGAGCCATAGGTGGTTGCAACAAGGAAGTGAACTAAACCCAAATTGGGAAGGATTGGCTGCACTGAGCTCCTGGGTCTGAGCCTGTGTACTGGCACTATGCCAAGAATACCCACCTGAGCACTTTGACATATGACTTATTAGCCTGGCTGCACATATGAGATTGTCACCTGTGAACCAGGCCAATTCTTTTTTTAGACCAGGTCTCAGACTGGCAACTAGAAGAATTTTGTTAGAAAATCATAGAAAGCACATGTATGATTGTCGTTTGCATGGGTGGGGAACTTCTGTCAGTGTGCTCCCCCAAAGCTAAAGAACAGGAGGGGAAGATGAGAAATTAACCATGTCTAGATATCTAAAACCTTCCCACAGAAAATGAGTTGCTTTACTTAATCACCAGTGCAAGAAAAAAAAAAAATAACTAGAATGCATTTGGGGTTCAAGGTCTAAAAGTGAGGCAGCAGGGACCTTTTGGCAATGCTTTCTCAGAATTGCATCCATTCAAGACAAATGTTTGTAAATTCACACTGAGCAAGGAAGGAAATAAATGGGATGGAAGGGGAGGGGAAAAGGGGGGAGGGAAGAAACATGTTCAAAATCTTCCTGGAAAGAAAACAAAAAAAAAAAAAAATCCTGTTTAATGAAGTTCTACATTTGTGTGTTTGCCCAAGAATTCTTAAGTTGTGTTTATATGTACATCCTTTCATCATATTTATATATATATATATATATACACTAAATGTGTTGTGTGTATACTCTAAAATGAGTAATGGTGTTTCCATGTCTTCCTCACATTTCAACTGAATTATTTTTGGGCCCAAAATCTAAACCTAATTCTTATCAATATTTAGAGGTTTTGCTTGTTTTGAATGTGTGGTTTATTTTCTTAGTTAACAGTATGTACACTGTTCATACTGTTGTACTTGGGTCTCTAAAAAAGTAATGTAAAACAATAAATAGTATTAATAATGTTAATGACTAAAATGAAGGTAACTAAGTGATTGTACAATGAACTCAGATGCTCACTTCAGACATGTCATTTTATGATGATTTTTTTTGATGAGGCACAAAATGCCTGTTAAGCTTAGGGCTTGTTTACAACATTCTCTTGAAAACAAGGTTCAAGATGCATCCTGAAGTCATAACATCAAATGATGTACAGAGAGGACACAATCAGCTTTGCTAATATAGTCTCCTTGGGATAAGTATGGAGAGATGCAAAGCCCAGGACATTTTCTGAGGATCTGACCTCTCATAAAAATTAATGAAAACATAGAGGCTTTGCAGAAAATGAACATGTACATGAAACCAACTATGTATAAAGCAGGTAAAATGATTGTCAGGAGAGGGACCAGGTTAAAAACTAACACCAAATAAGTAGTACTGTTGCTGTACCTGTAATTTCTATCTTATCTGGATGGCAGAGACAGGAAGACTGTTAACCCCTGTATTTAAGGCAGAGTATCTGCATAAAGAAAAGCAATGCTTTGCCTCTCCTGTTCCTTTTCATCCTCCTCCTCTTCCTCCTCTTTCTTTACCTCATATATGTGAAATAAATGTTCTACCTCTGAGCTATATTCCTAGCTTCTGTACAAAACAGACAGATATAGATAGTCTTTGAATATCATAAAGCCAGGTGCTAAATCTCACTAAAGCTGAAAGGAAGTAACTTGTTATGGGATAAATGAAAGACAACACAGAGAAGGCAACAGGCATAGCGGAGGCTGTCCTAGTAACAACAGTAACAGAACAAAATAAACTGTAATAATAATAACAAAATAAACTGTAATTCAGGAGAAGTTTATTACAGTTGGTACAATGGCTGGCATTAACAAATAAAATGCTATGTGCTCCCATCCTCTAGGTGGGAATTCTGTATTACTATCAGTTTATGAAGACTTTGTTAAAGGCATTTATTTGTTAAAAAGTTTATTTGCCCTTCCCCAGATAGTTACTGTTTGTGAATTAGGTACCCAATACTGTGCTAATTCCTGAACATACAAAAATGATTCATGCAAACACTATTCTTTCTCTATAAGCTTACAGTCTTGTGGGGTAATCCACCATAAACAAACCCATAGACCATGCATAGAAATGTATACATCACTATAAATTCCACTATGAAACCTAAAGAAAACCAAGAGCGACCTAACAGCCCAGAAGGAATAAAGGACATACATATTCAAAGGCTGAGAGTTGAGAATATTTTAGTTCAGTAGGTGAAATGAAAGGAGGTGAATTTGTTTGGAATATACTAGGGAAGAAGAAATTAATAATAATAATAATAATAATAATAATAATAATAAAGATTAAAAAGGAAGCCAGAGGGGCTGAAGACATGGATTCAGTGATGAAAATTACCTCCTGTGGGGCTGGAGAGATGGCTTAGAGATTAAGAGCACTGGCTGCTCTTCCATAGGTCATGTTAAATTCCCAGTAATCACATGGTGGCTCACAAACATCTATAATGAAATCTGGTGCCCTCTTCTGTCATCCAGTTGTACATGCAGACACAACATTGTGTATGTAATAAAAATAAATCTTAAAACAAATCATTCTCTGCTTCTTTTTTGCAGAGTTTCTAGCATGTCCATGGTGGTTGACAATCTTCTCTAGTTCCTGTGTCAGGGAATTTGATGTGATATGACCTCCTGGGATATAAGGCACACATACACATGTGGTACACTTATATACACACAAGTAAAATAATCTTATCACTTATCTACACAAAAGATAAAAATACAGTCCCTCAAAAAAAAAAAAAAGGAAGTCAGTAGGCATAATGCAAACACAAGCCATCCTGGTCTACGGAGTGATTCCAGTCCAGCGAAAGCTACAAACCCTGTCTTGAAAAGCAAAACAAAAGAACAACAAAACAAAACAAAAACAAACAAACAAGATCATAAAGCAAGTGTGGTGACACATGCCTGTAAATGGAGCATTAGGAAGGTCAGGAATGAAGGTCAACCTGTACTATATGAAACTCTCTCAAAAACAGCAGCAACAACAAAACCAAACAAGAAGCTGAGTGCCTTGGATGATTTCAGACACTGAAATTTTTTATCTTAATTCTTGGCTACATAGGAAGCTATTGAGGAATGTAGTTGTTTGAATGAAAATGACTCCTACAGACTCATATGTTTGAAAATCTGGTCCCCATTTGGTGGAACTGTTTTGGAAAAATTAGGAAGTGTGATCTTGTTGAAGAGTTGTGTCACTGTGGGTGGGCTTTGAGGTTTTAAAATCCCACACCATTCTCAGCTCTTTGCCTCATACTTGTAGATCAGGATGTAGGCTCTCAGCCACTGTTCTCTTGGGTGCTCTGCCTGCCATTCCTGTCTGCCACCATGGTCCCTTCTATGATGGTCATGGACTTACCCTCTGAAACTCTAGGTACCCAACCAACCGTTTCTTCTATAAGCAGCCTTGGTCATGATATCTTAGCACAGTGACAGAAAAGTAGCTAAGACAAGGGGTTTGAAAACAGGAGAGAAATGCTTGATGTACACTCATCTCAAAGATCCTTTGGTCCTGTAAAATTAATAACAGAGTTCTGAAATTTCAGGCCTCAGAGCGTCATGACCCAGAAGATCTAGCCCTCTAGGGTGGGGCGGCAGAGGGGCACGAGGCTCAGCGCAGGCGCAGTGCGCGCCTCCATTGTCAAGCGTGACGGAAGCTCCGTTGCTATGGCTACAGACGCTGAAGGGAAAACGCTGAGCTCCTCCCGTGCCGGGTGGGCAATGGCGGCGAGGGTTGGCGGCGGGAACCCGCTTTCTGGGCGCGGTGGCGGTGGTCGTGGTTTGGCTAGTAGACTACTTCATTGTGGTAGGCTGAGACCAGGAGAAGCCTGGTAAGGATGGGTGTGGGGCAGGCACCGCCCCCAGTTCCGCCTCTCCACCTGACCCGGCTCTGCCTTCTGTCCCCTCGCCCCTCCCGCCTCCCCCTCCATCCCAGGCTCAGCCTCTGCACCCCTAGGCTCCGCCTCCATCTCCTGGGCTCCGCCTCCATCCTCCCCGGCTCCGCCTTCACCTCCATGGGGTCCTCCTCCTCCTCCTTTGTCCCCGGCCCCCTCCCCTTTCCTCCACCCTGAGTTCCGGCTTGGGCTCCGTCTCCGCAACTCTGTCCCCCGGGCTCCGCCCCTCCTCAGCTAGGCTCCGCCGCCCTGGGACCTAACTCGGGCTCCGCTCCGCCCCACACCTGCCCTGCCCCCATCCCTGGGCTCCGCCTAGGCCTGCCTTTGCCCTCTGAGGTTCCGCCTCTCCGCCCGACAGGCTCCTCCCCCCCCCCGCCTCTGGGCTCCGCCTCCGCCCCAGCAGCCATCCAGGGGCTAGGCGGTGCTGGGTGCTGGGCCTGGCCTTCTCCCGCGGCTGGGAGGCCCCAGGCAACAGTCCAGTTGGGTCCCAAGGTGGAGGCGTGGCTGGGAGTCTGGGCCCACAGGGGTTGGCCATCGGTGGAGCAGGAGAGCCTGGCTGGCTGTGTCCCATGTGTGAGGGACCCTGGCAGGAAGGCGGGTTGTGGATCCCGAGGCCAGGGCTGTGCAGTTGGGGCTGGTGGGCTGGCTGGGCGGGTCGGGAGAGCCTGCCCAGAGTTCCTCCATGAGCTTCTGTGGAGGCTGTTGCTACCTGGAGCCCACGCCTTGGGCCGCCTGGGTTGGGAGGGCAGGACCACACTGTGTGGAGTTCCTAGGGATACACTTGTGCCCTGCATCCTGAGGAAGAGTGAAGCTGGGACCAGTCCTCCTGGAAAGTAAGAGCAGAGAGTCCGGTGCTGCCTCCCCCCTGCTCTGGGGCTGGGGTGGGGATGGGAGCTTGGACATCTGGGCTGAAAGAAAGCAGGGTACTTGGAAAGGCTACAGGATCCGTGCACATTTCTAGGAACACTATCTTTTTCAGGATGTATATGCCAGCATTCCAGAATGAAATGATTCTTCTTAAGTAAAGACAGCCAGACTCTTGGGTAAATAGAGCCAGTGCTCTCCCTCACGGGGCTTTCATGAGTTTTGATTGTTCCCTTTATTTGTCCGAGAATTCTTCATAAGGAACAGTTTGGCAGGTACACTGCTGTTTATACTTTAACGGACTTGCACAACCAGGAGTATACACGGTTCACGAAGGCTTATTTTCTTATTTTTATCTCTTTGTGTTGTTATGTATAGATAACCAGGACATAATAACAAGGTTACTGTAGAGGTGGGAAAGCTCTTTTATTTCAGGGTAATTCCAGTTTTACACTTGCAAGGAATTTTAGCTACCAGCCCTGCATCCCCTTGTCTCTGGAGGTGCTTAGGTTGTGTTTTGCTGATTGTTAGTCATTGGTAGCACTAGAGTACCAATGTTTATTATTTATTCATTCCTAAGAATTTGTTTCAGAGAAGGGATTCTTCCCAGTTTTTTCTCACTACTGCCTAATTGAGGTCACTTAAAAAACCGCTTGCAGGTCGATGAGATAGCTCAAGAGATAAAAGCTCTTGTTGGGCAAGCCTGGAGACATGAGTTCGATCCCTGAATTTATGAAAAGGTGGAAGGCAAGAAGTGATTGCACAGAGCTGTCTTCTAACCTTCCTATGTGTTCCCTAGTATGCATGCTTCACCAGCATCAGCATCATGAACACACACACACACACACACACACACACACACACACACACACAAAGACGATATTGGGCTGTATTTAGAGAATATTCTTGCTGCTCCAAAATGTCATGTCATTTCACTTGTCAGTTTCTTACAGACATGATCTTACCCAGACTGCTAGTGTGGAGATTCAGTTTTGTTTTTAATCTTGTTCAGTTTTCAGTTACATTGTTCTTCCCCCTATAATAATTTTATTTAGGTTTTTTTTTTTTTTTTTTTTGAGACAAATTCTCTCTATAGTACCCTGGCTGGCTCTTCTGGGATTCCCTATGTAGTACAGGCTGGTCTTGAACCTACAGAGACCCGCCTTCCTCTTCCTCCCAATTGCTGGGGTTAAAGACCATGCCCAGCTTCCCCCACAACAATTTTAAAACAATAACAAACTTGAAAAAAGTTCCAAGTATGGTACACAGTTAAGTGCTGTTTTACTTTGGTCATTTTGAGAGGAAGCTGTTGACCTTATGCCCTGTCACTCTGAATGGTTTAGTGTCAATTTTATGCAAACAAGAATGTTGTCCTACATAATGACAATGCAGTTATCAAAATAGGAAATTCACGCTGACATAATATTCCATTTAATGTAGGTTTTACTGATTATGTTATTACTCACAAAAATGTCAAAAGAAGCTGGTATATTTAAGTGTTTCATTTTTTTTTTTTTTATCTCTTTAGTCTCTTTCAGTATGGAAAAGTTCCCTCAACTTTTTCATGATCTTGTCACTTTGATGACTATAGGTCAGTTATATTTTTTTCTTCATTAATTTATTTATTTGTTCATTTTACAGCCCACTTACAACCCTACTCCCTCATCTCTTGCCAGTCCCAAACTCCCAAACACTTTCCCTGTACTTCCCCCAACTATCCACCGAGGCACATCAAGTTATATCAGGATTAAATACCTCCTCTTTCACTGCAGCAAGACAAGGCAGCCCTGGATAGGAATATGGGATCTAAAGGGAGGCAACAAAGTCCAAGTCAGAGACAGCTCCTGCTCAAGTTGCTAGGGGACTGACTTGAGGACAAGCAGCCCATCAGTTTCATATGTTGTAAGAGGCCCAGGGCTATGCCAGGCATGTTCTTTTGTTGGTGGTTCAGTTTCTATGAGGCCCCATAGTCCCAGGTGAGCTGACTTTGTAGGTTTTCTTGTGGTCTCCTACCTCTCCAATCCTTCCTGTAACTCTTCCACAAGATTCCCAGAGTTCTGCCTAATGTTTTTTTTGACTGTGCGTCTGTGCAACTGTTTCCATTATTTGCTGGATGAAGCCTCTCAGATGACAGTTATGCTGGTCTCCTGTCTACAAGCATAGCAGAGATATGAATAATTGACAAGGGCCCAGGCTTTGGGGTACACCATTGCTTAGGGGATGAAAGAAGAGGAGCAGAAAATGCATTTGGTGAACTTGGAAGAGATATTCAGGTCTCCCTAAGAGATATTACTTTTCTTGTAGGTGATATGAGCCATAATTTTTGTCTAGTTACATGGCTGTACAGAAGAGAAATTTTTCAAATTAAAACAATTTTTTTAGATTTATTTATTTTTTCTTTTTTTTCCTTCTTTTATTGTGGGAGAGGGAAGGAGTGGACAAGACATGGTATCTCTGTGTGTGTATTACAGGCTGTTCTGAAACTCTGCCTCAGACTCACAGAGATCTACCTGCCTCTGCCTCACAAGCACTGGGATTAAAGGCTTGCACCACTTGGTGAACAGTCAGTACTCTTAATCACCGAGTCATTGCCAGCTCTCCTTAAATTTTTAACAGATATATTCATGTTACAATGTCTAAATTAGGTGAATATAAACAGAATGATGAATATAATGTTTCAAACGTGTTCTAAGGAGATAATGGTGTGTATTCCCAGACTTTCTTTAGCTGAGACTGGAGATCAGCTGGGAGGTGGTTGCTCACCTTTAATCCCAGAATTTGGGAGGCAAGGCAGAGGCATTTGTATCTCTGCATTAAAGGCCATCCTGGTCTATATATCTAGCCCCAGGACAGCCAGGAAAACTACACAGAGAAACCCAATCCAAGCAAGCAAGCAAGCAAGCAAGCAAACAAACAAGCAAAGGACTGGAGATGTAGCAGCCATATTGGGTAAGAGTAACAGAGCAAAGAGCTAGAAAGATCCTGGATAACTAATGACTAACAGTAGGGTTGCCATAGCTGATCTAGATAGCTGCTTTGTGTTTTGTTTTTCTTTGTTTTTAACATGATAAATAATAACATTATATTTTTAAAGCACTATAAATCTGAGTTTTTGGTTTCATGCTGTCAAAACAGGTACAAGATGACAGGATGGGTTATCAGGATCCAGGGACATAGATAGTGAAGGAATGTTTTTCAGTGTCATGTGTAACCAATTGAGGGCACCATTGAGAGAAGCAGTTATTGAAGAACTTTGTGGTTGAATGTACAGATGATCTACTTATATGCATTTTACAGAGAAGGAGGAGACTGTAAAGTCTCCCGCCTTCCTGTGGCCTCCCATTTTTTCTTGTGAGTATTTAACTCCATCATTGAATTGCAAATCATGAACTGCAAGTTTACTCTAATGAATGATGTACTCTTTTGAGAATTTATACATTTTTTTTTCAGTTTTTGGTTGTTGTTGTTTGTTTGTTTGTTTTCCCAAGATAGGGTTTCTCCATGTAGCCCTGACTATCCTGGAACTTCCTCTGTAAATCAAGAATGTTCTCAAACTCAGAGATCTGCCTGTCTCTGCCTCCTGAGCACTGCTGGGATTAAAGGTGTGTGCCATCACTGCTTGGCATAAAGGATCATTTTTAACTCTAATTTTCCTTATTTGATTGTTGTTTTTACTAACCAAATTGCAGAATATTGGTAGAAGAAATTATAAGAATTGAGGTTAGCTGATTAAACACTCCCCCCCCATGTGAGAAATCTCATTGTGATAGGTATGAACATATGTTTGGAAAACTTTGAATGTGTTTTATTAAAACTTAAAAAGACCAGCTCCATGTACTAGTGTGGTCTGGCTTTTTACTTTCCTTTCTTCCTTCCCTTCCTTCCTTCTTCCTTCTTTGATCTCTATAGCTTGGCTATCCTGGACTCATTTTTATAGCTTGGCTATCCTGGACTCATTTTGTAGACCAGGCTGGCCTGGAAATCAAAAAGATCCACCTGCCTCTGCCTCCCTGGGTTGCTGGAATTGTAGGCTTGCGCCAAGATGCCCAACTTCAAATCTTTATTTTTTAAAGGACTCAAAGACATTGTATGAGTAGTTAATAATGCTTGATATGTAAGCCTCACCTGGGGCCTTTCTGTCCTTCTAAGCAGTCAAGATTACACACTCTGGTTTTTCTAGAATTCTTGCCTTATTGTTCTTTTATTTTCACCATGGACCTTTAACAGTTTAAAAGAATTAGGTATTCATAATCTTTGGAGATGAATATAAATTTCAAGGTGATTTTTTTACATTACTGTTTATTATTATCATTTATTACAATTTATTCAAATTGTACTGTGGCTGTGCCCCCTCCCTCATTTCCATCTGCTCACATCCTCCTTCCCTCTTCTGCGCCTAAGCCCCTCCCCTAGCCCACTGATAGGCAAGATCCTACTCCCCTTCTATTTGACCCTAGCCTATCACGATGTTTTATACAAGTATCCCTCCTATTGTTGCACACATATTATTACAGTTATATAACCATCTATCTCACATCTATCATCTGTCTATCTATCATCTTTGTCATATATCTATTACACACACATATTGTTGTGAAAATCTGTTATTTCTTCCAAAGAAACATGTTTCAAAAATTGTTCAAAAACTATGTTTTAAATCAAAAGTAATCCAATCAAAAATGGGGACAGAGCTACACATAGAATTTTCAGTAGAGGAATATCTCAGAGAAACACTTAAAAATGCTCAATGCCCTTAGTTATCCTAGAGATGCAAATCAAAATGACCCTAAGATTTCACCTTACACCCATCAGAATGGCTAAGATCAAAAGCTCAAAAGACTATTCAGGCTTATGGTCGCCCTCAGCTACAGACCAGGATTATGGGCAGCCAGGGTATATGAGATCCCACCTCAAGAAAGAAAACAAAAAAAAACAAAACAAAACAAAACAGTGAACTACTGTGCAGTGATGAACAGAGAAAGTGGCAGAAGATTTGAAGGACTTGGCAGTAGGGTTAGCAGGAACTGCAGCAGGTCGATGGGCACAGCAGCTTGGCAGGCACAGTGAGGGGTCTTAGGCACAGTAGTAGTCTCCAGTGCAGGGCGAGCTCATGCTGTGTCCACCCATCCATATCTCTCTGTCTGTCATTCTCAGTTTTTAAGTAGATTTAATTTCTCTGTGTGCCTGTGGGTATACATGCCTGGCAAAGGCCAGAAGAGGGTAAGAGATACCCAAGAGCTAGAGGTGGTTGTGAGCCACCTGATACAGGTTCTGGGAAGCCTAACCCAGTCATCTGCAAGAGCAGCATTTGTCTTAACTACTTAGCCATCTCTTCAGTCCAGTTCTCTGGGTTTTTGATGGGACAAGCAGTTGGAAACAAGAAGCCCAGGTTGGTCTGGAACTCATCCTCCTCCCCCAGCTTCTTGTCCTCCAAATACAAGTCTGAACCTTCATGCCTGCCAGTCTTTTTCTTGAATAGTTTCAGGTCCTCATTTTGTGTTACAGGCCACAGACTACAGATAACAGTGAACCTGACTTTAGCCCTGTGTCCCTGAGGGTGTACAGACAGTGTTTCCCCTGTTGTTAGAGCGAGGCTAGGGTAGACCTACCACCCTGCTAGAGCTTTAAGAATCATGCTGGGACTCCTTTTAAAAATTTGTCCTTCATCAGGGCCTTTCCCCTTAACAAAAGGAAAAGCGAATAATTAATTACTGTTTTGTCTAGGGCTGATCCTGTGGATCCCAGGCTTCTGTAGATCTGAGGTTGGAGCTCTGTGCCCCAGTACCCAAGTGGTAATCAGCAGCAGGTGAGTGCAGCAGTCATGCATGCAGCAGGAGGCTAGATCCTGGAGCCTGTGGGAACCCATAAACTTTTCCTGAACTGGATGTCCTGAGTTTGGAACTGGTGTTTCCCCCACCATATGGCTTCCTCCCAACAGGGTGACCCAGTCTGTCCTGTTTTGGGGTCCACAGTTCAGTCTAGAATGTTGAGTAGAGCACACAGGAGCAGGTAAGGGGCTTTATGCTGGTGACTGGGCATCTGAAGGAACGCAAAAACTTTTCCTGAAAACTTTTTGGGGGAGTGTGGGGGAATTCCACTGGATGCCCTGAGGTTGGACTTGATGATTCCTTCAACATGGGGTTTCCTCCCAACAGGGAAACCTGGTCCCTGGTGCTTTGGTGCCCACAGTTCTGTGTGGGACAGTGATTTGGGCGTTAAAGCAGCTCTCTGGGCTGAGCACCATCTAGAGCCCAGACCTTTTTCAGGGATTTTCTGGGTGACCTGTGGTCAGTCCTGATTGCATCCTATTTCATGGGGTTTTCTCTAAATTGGAAACCCCAATCTCTGGTGTTGTGGGGCCCACAGTACAGTCCAGGATGGTGATCGAGCACACAGTTATGTGGCTCTGGGCTGGTGACCTATTGCCTGCAGGGACCACAAACTATTCCGTGGTTTAGCTGGGTGACCTGAAAATGGACTGGATTACTTCCCACTCCATGGAATTTGTTCTTACCTTGGAAACACAATTGCTGTGTTTTAGGGCCCAGAATTTGGTAGTCACTGGTGTACTGCTCTGTAGATACTGTCCTCTTGATACCACCATCTTTGATTCTCCTTTCTTTTATTAAACATTTTTTTTATTTTTCTTTTCTTCTCTTTTTTATTTTATTTTATTAATTACAATTTATTTACTTTGTATCCCAGCTGTATCCCCCTCCACCATCCCCTCTCAATCTCACCCTCCCTCCCTCTTCTTCTCCTATGTCCCTCCCCATTCCAATGAAAGGGGAGGACTTTCTCCCCTTCCATCTGACCATAGTCAATCAGGTCTCATCAGGACTGGCTTCTTTGTCTTCCTCTGTGAACTGGCATGATTGTTCCCTGCTCACGTGGAGCTGATCCAAGAACTAGCCCATGAGTTCATGTCAGAGATGGTCCCTGGTCCTATTATTGGGGAACCCTCTTGGATACAGAGCAGCCTTGGACTATTTCTGTGCAGGGGTTCTAATTTATCTCCATGAATGGTCCTTGTTTGAAGTATCAGTCTCAGAAAAGACCCCTGTGCCCATATCTTTGGTTCTGTTGTTCTCCTTGTGGCGCTCCTGTTCCCTCCAGATATTTCTATCTCCCCTTTCTTTCATAACATTCCCTGCACTCTGCAAAATATTTGGCTCTGAATCTCAGCATATGTTTTGATACCCTGCTGTGTAGAGTCTTTCAGAGGACCTCTGTGATAGACTCCTGTTACATTCTCAGGCAATTAGGAATAGTGCTACCTCAATATCCAGCTATACCACCCCTAGACATATATCCAAAAAAATGCTCAAGTATTCAACAAGGATACTTGCTCAACCATGTTCATAGCAGCTTTATTTGTAATAGCCAGAAACTGGAAGCAAACCAGATGTCCTTCAGTTGAGGAATGGATGCAGAAATTGTGGTACATTTACATAATGGAATACTACTCAGCAATTAAAAACAAAGAAATCATGAAATTTTATGGCAAATGGTGGAATCTAAAAGTGATCATCCTGAGTAAGGTATCCCAGAAGCATAAAGACACATATGGTACATACTCACATATAAGTGGATATTAGACATATAATATAGAATGATCATACTAAAATCTGTAGACCTAAGGAAGCTAATCAAGAAGGAAGACCGTGGTAAGTTGCTTAATCTTTTCTTTCTTTATAACTTTTTTTTTTTTTTTTTTTTTTTTTTTTGAAAAGGGCAGTTACTCAGACTGGACTCAAATTTTTGCTCTCTGGTTTTGTTTTTCTAATTCTTTTTTTTTTCTTTTATTAATTATTTTTAATTTTTTCACAATTTATTCATTATATATCCTGGCTGAAGGCCTCTCCCTCAACTTCTACTGGTCCCATCCTTCCTCTTCCCTCTATCCTCTTCCCCTAGTCCACTCAAAAGGTGAGTTTCCCTCCTCTGCCATCCACCCATGACTTATCTCAATACTACTCAGCTATTAAAACAAGGAAATAATATTCTGGTCTTATTTCTTCTCCATGGGCCACTCTGTTCATGTCAGAAGATTCCATTCCCTGAAGCTTGCCTGCAACCTTACTGTGAAATAAACACTAAGTTTAACTCATTTTACAGAGTCCCACTCACAAGACAATATTTAATTGACCATCTCACATCCAGAAACATGTGAAATATGAAATGCTATGAAGTCTGAAACATTTGATCACAAGCATTTCGAAGAACTTGGTTCTCCTTCTTTTTAGAGAGCTGTTTGCTACCATCCCAGGAAGGCAGGAAGGGCAGAAGATGAGGTTTAAAGCTTGCAAGGCCCACAAACATAACAATGATCAGACACTCTGGGAACCACCTCAGAAAATAAGTTCAACTTTACCTCTAGAAAACAGAGGCTATATAACTCTTGGGAAATTGCTGGGATGCTGCATGGATAGGTGTATATAATCATTTAAAACTAGGTAATTCAAGAATGCTTGATTTGCATTAAATAGCACATTCGTATCGTATGAACAAGAGCACAGATCCTAATCATCCTATATTTAAACGAAGGAGAGAGTTAGCAGGGATCACTGTCAAAAGCCATCTATCAATTTTGGTTGGTTTTATCTATGTCTAAAGACACTCTCCAGAGGAAGTCAGGCAGAAAAAACTCACCTTTGTCATTGTTACACAACTAGGTTAACAGCGGGGTCATACATGGAAGAGAAAGCCTCCTCCCTCACATCTCAAAATTAAGTCTGGGTTGTGATGGTTTCCAATAGAACCCCTGGAACAATAGGTATGTGTACACAAACTTCTACAGGCTACCACTGTTGTGTTACTCTCAGAGAACTTCCTGGCTGGTGTTAGTTCACCATTCCCTACATATTCATCCACTGGACTGAACTTTTCTTGTCTAAAGTGAGGCAATTGAAAACAGTAAATGTTGAGAATCAGGTTTATCAATAAGTCTTCCCTAAACACATTTTATAATACTTTTGCATGTAATTGATATTTACCATTCATTGTATTCTTTAAAAAAATAAGTTTATTTACTTTACATTCCAATCATAATCCCCCTCCCTTCTCTCCCCCATTACTACCCTCCACTCCTATTGTCACTATTCCCTTTCCCCTTTCCCTTCAGAAAAGGAAGGTCATTTCCATTGAGCTAGTTTTTCAGTTCTGTTGGATCTCAGTGGACCAAAGAACACAAAGGCCTTTCCATATTGCTTATAGTCAAAGAATTCCTCTCCTGTAAGGATACTTTTATGATGATGATGACTCTAGATTTGTGCAAGGCCTCACCATTTTAACACATTCATCAGTTCTCTCCAGGATGAATGCTTTCATGATGATGAAGATTATACAAAAATGGAATGGTTTCACCATGTTAAAAGCACTGCTTTCTGTCCATTAGGATTTCTTTCATGAGTGTGAAGATGATTCTGAAGTACAAAAGTTTTTTCACGTGGTTACAGTCAGATAGCTTCTTTCCAGTAGGTTTTCTTTTATGTATTAGGAGATGCTATGTGCAGAGGCTTTGACACACAGTTAATTCATATGGTTTCCCTCCAGAATGTGTTCTTGTCTTAGGAGATGACTGTTATATGCAAAGGTTTTATCACACTAATTATACTCACCAGGCTTCTCTCCACTGCGTTTTTCATGTTTCGGAGACTACTCTGCTGTGCAAATGCTTTATCACATTGGGTATATTTATAAGGTTTCTTTCCAGTATGTGTTCTTTTATGGCTTTTGAGATGACTGTTTTGTGCAAAGGCTTTACCACACTGGTTACATTCATAACGTTTCTCTCCAGTGTGTGTTCTTTTATGGCTTAAGAGAGTACTGTTTTCTGCAAAGGTTTTACCACAATGGTTACATTCATAAGGTTTCTCTCCAGTGTGTGTTCTTTTATGTCTTATGAGATGACTGTTTCGTGCAAAGGCATTACCACACTGGTTACATTCATAACGTTTCTCTCCAGTGTGTGTTCTTTTATGGCTTAAGAGATGACTGTTTTGTGCAAAGGTTTTACCACAATGGTTACATTCACAAGGTTTCTCTCCAGTGTGTGTTCTTTTATGTCTTATGAGATGACTGTTTCGTGCAAAGGTTTTAGCACACTGGTTACATTCATAACGTTTCTCTCCAGTGTGTGTTCTTTTATGGCTTATGAGATGACTATTTCGTGCAAAGGCTTTACCACACTGGTTACATTCATAAGGTTTCTCTCCAGTGTGTGTTCTTTTATGGCGTAAGAGAGTACTGTTTTCTGCAAAGGCATTACCACACTGGTTACATTCATAAAGTTTCTCTCCAGTATGTGTTCTTTTATGCCGCATGAGATGACTGTTTTTTGCAAAGGCTTTATCACATTGATTACATTTGTAAGACTTCTCTCCTATGTGTGTTTCTTTATGCTGTATGAGAACAGTGATATAGGGGAAGGCTTTACCACATAGAGTGCATTTAAAGACTTTCTCTCCAGTATGATTGCTTTCATGCCTGCAAAGAAAATTGGCATATGTGAAAGATTTACCACAGTCATTTCATTACACTAATAAATATATTTAGGTATATGAATTAATTTCATAATTTGGTCTAATGGTAAAGAAGAATCAAATTTTAAAGTTTTATCACTTTATTTACATTCATGGTATGCCCCTTCATTGTGGCTATTTTTGAAAATCCCTGTGATGGTAAGAGCATTTGTTATGTGGTTCACTTTTATAACATCATTTTTCTATAAGAGGTTTCTCCTATATATGAAGAGTATTGTAAGAATTCAGAGTTTTACCACAGCAATCCCATTCACAAATTTTTATACTGTATGAATGATACTTCATTTACAAAGTGAGCCAGGACAAGCAGAAAAAGTTCCAAATTCCTAGTATCCATAGGTTTTTTCAGCAGTATGAGTTTGCTGATGAATTCTCAGTGAAGTTGCAAAAGCAATCAACAGTAACCATTTATCACATTCAGAAAATCTACTCAAAGTGGGGACTAATACAAAATCAATTGTTTTTGGAGAAAGACAAGTACACTGCTTATTTCAATATCCCTATGCTCTTGTGCCTTAGAAACATTGTGAGATATGATATACCTATTAAATTACAAGAATAATAAAAGATTCCCACATTGAATTAACACAGTTTGTTTTTTGTTCATCATAGACATGTCATATAGGGATTAAGGTTTCTCCACAACAATAATCTTGACTCTCATAAGCTGCTCCTTTCAGTAAATTTTACAATGTTACTGTATGAATTTGAGTAACACTGGTTGTATATGACATATTTGCTTATTAGAAGGTTTTGGACATATACTGATCACCTATTCAATGTATATACATCTTACAATATCTGAGTAGATAGGATGAGACTAAACAGATTGGCAGATCAACTCAGTAGCTGTAATGTCTATATGATTCAATTGGTATTTTCTGTTACAACATTATTTTATTTTCTTCTATCTGAGGGGAGTGCCTTGCAAATACAATCAGATACCTGACATTGAAGTACATGGAATTGTGAGATTTTAACGATCATCAGTACACTTAAAGCAGTGCTGTTTATACACTGTTGCATTTATTTAAAAATTCCAGGAGGCAGCCAGGTGTGCTGTTACATGACCTTAATCCCAGCACTTGTGGAGGCAGAATCAGGCAGATCTGTGTGATTTTGAGGTCAGGCTGGTCTAACAAGCAATTCTAAGTTAAGCCACAGCTACACAGAAAAAAAAAAAAACTATTTCAAAAACAGAAAATAAAAAGCAGCCAACAAACCAAAAAAAAACAAACTTCTAGGACACATTAAAATTTCTTAAGATTCATATATGTATCAGCTTGCACATAAAGTTACCTTTTATTACTTGTATAACTTTGAAAATGTTCTTCAATATTATGGTCTTCCCAATCGTAGCCTAAATATATAGTACCAGAAAATATATATTATTGGAAATATCACATTATTATTTAGGAAAAACTTAAATCACTATCTTCTGTGACCCTGAGAACCATGCCTGATTAATTAACCTCATTCCTCCTCATTCTCAGTTAGAATTACAGAATAGGATCAATAACAAAGTAAGAATTGTCCCCTTATTTTAAAAGTGGAAGAAAATTCCCAGTCTTACCTACAGCAGTGAGGTTTTTGCAAGTCTCTAGCATCACGTCTTTGTAGAGTTGCTTCTGGGAAGATTCCAGCAAACCCCAATCTTCTTGGCTGAATTTCACATGCACATCATCGAAGGTCACTGAATTCTAAAATATACCATACATTTGTACAAAAGAAAGACTGGCAACAATATAAATTTATATTTCATTGGCAATATACTCATATAATTCTAGTGCTGCTTCCATTTATATTCTGACACAGAAGTGCTAGTGTTAGACAGTTGGGTGCTGTGCATCAGGTGAAGGATGGGAGAAGAAAAAGCCTAAAGGTTAGGAAACAAAAGGTTTGCTTTGAAAACCTGTGTTAAAGGTTTTGCATTAGTTTGTAAGATATGAATATGAAGTAGCCATTAGTTGGGTTCTTGAGTGATCTATGAATCATCTTCAGTTACTTGGGTGAGTATGTCAGGACACCGTCATGAGACAGGTGGAAGGAAAAAACACAGTCATGATATTTTATCTAGCAACAAATGATAGGTGACTATCAGGTGACAGTGAACAGATGGGTGACATCAGTCAAACGACAACGTGGCACTGGATATCATGTTTTGACCAGGGATCAGAGATGTGGCATACCAGTAGATGAAAATGGGGGCTCATATATTTGTGGAAGGAAAATTGTACTACAGTGAACAGATGAATAAAAACAATGTGAGTGGCAAGCAACAATAATCATAGCTGATAACATCATATTTCTGAGTTCCCAGACAAAAGAAAAGGCATAGAACACATGATTATTCTTTGTTCATTGTTTTGTATATTCTCCTTTCTAAATCAGGTATAGTCTATAGTTTAAAAATAAAGATTAAAACTTTTCTATTAAAACGTAAGTGTTAATGTTATCACTAAGTCATTTTAGAAGAAAACTGAATAATGAAGTTTAACTATGTCATATCTGAACTTATTTGAATAGGATATAGCTTTTGAATAGTCATTGTAATTAATGTGGACAAAGACAAACAGAGAGAAGAGAGCAAAATAGAAAGAGAGAGACAGAGACACACAGAGAAATTAAGAGATGAGCAGTACTAAGTACACATCAGAGAAATTCATGAAAATAACTAAATTCATTTAGTTACTAACTAAAAAAATTATGGACAAGCTGGGTGTATTCTATTATGCCTTAATTCCATCACTCAAGAGGCAGAGGCAGGTATATCTAATTGACTAGGATGCCAGCATGATCTATGCAAAAAGTTCCAGGACAGCTAGACCTATATAGTAAGACAGAGCCTCCCCTAAAAGTCAATCAAACAAACATAAAAGATTGAAAGAACTCAGAGGTCTTTACTGAAGCTTCTACAATAAATTATACGTCCACTCCAGTTGTGCATTCCTTTTCCAGAAATCTGCACTGCCCCAGCTTAAACTGTAACTTTAATAACATCTTACTAAAAGGGAATGCATGTTTAAACAGCTAAAAATAGAAAAAAATGAAAATATTAGCAATGTCAATGCTGATCATAAATAAGTAACATAAGGTAGAAGAGATGGCTCAGCAGTGAGGAGCTCTTGCTACTCTTCCAAATAAGTGGGCTCAATTGTCATTGTTTACCTGGAACCCACTACTATCAGTTCATGAGTTCTGAACACATCTTCAGACTATAGTGAAGATCAGGCACACAAGAGGTGCATATTCATGCATACAATCAAAATACTCATATTCAGTAAAAATTAAAAACAGATCCCAGCTGGAAGGGCTGAACTCACACTGTGTCTGATCAGCAGGGTAGCAGAGACTGCACAGTGACCAATAGTTGGAACTGTGGGCCTCCAAACACCATTGACTGTATTTACCAGGTGAGAAGAACCCCAATGATGAGAAAAGCAATTGGATTCAACCTCAGAGCACTCAGCTAATCCCTTGAAAATTTCCTGGGCTGTTTTAGCAGGAATAAGGTTTTCAAGCAAATAGACCCAAGAAACAAGCAGGAGTAACCATTCTAATATCTAGTAAAATAGACTTTCAACAACCATTAATTGAAAGAGATGAGGAAGAAGGTAATCCAAGATGGTGGCACCGGGATGACACTGTCTGAGAAGCAGGGCAGCAATCTTAGTACAGTGCCTAAGAGACTGAACTCTGGACCCTAAAACAACAGCGATTGTGTTTCCCAGGTGAGAGGAAACTCCACGGAGTGGGAATAAGTCGGGTCTACTCTCAGGTCACCCAGCAAGAACCCAGAAGAAACCCCAGGTCACAGTCGCTGGGTCACTTGACCAGAAGCACACTCTTGCATGTCCTGATCACCTTCCCAGGCTGAACTGTGCACCCCAGGGCACAAGAGACTGGGAGTTCCAGTCTTGAGAAAACCCCACAGGGAAGGAAGCAAGTAGGGCTGACCTCAGGTCAACCAGTCTATCCCTGGAAAAGGTCCTGCAGACCTGCAGGCATAAAGCAGCCAGCCCTGAGTGGGGCTCCAACCGCCAATCCCACAACTAACTCTCCATCACAGACAGAACTGTGTGCCCCAGGGCAGTAGAGGCTGAGTTTTTCTGTTGGGAGAAAACCCCACAGGGAGGGAAACAGCAAGTCCCAGCTTAGAGTACTCAGCTGACCCCCCACTACCACTAACACCACACATACGGGAATGTTCTCAGAAAAAGTTCTCAGGTTCCTGTCCAGTCACCAGCTTGGAGCCACCACTCCCAAGCAAGTGCCTACTCACTCCACATGCCCCCTCCCCAACAGTACAGACTGGGTCTTTCTGTTGAGAAAAAACCCAAAGGTGGCGGAAATATCTGGCCCTACCTCAGGACACCTAGCTCTAGAAAAGTTTCTGGTTATCCACAGGCTCCAGACTCTAGTCTCCTGCTGCAAACATGAGAGTAATGCTCACATGCCACTGATTACCACTTGGGTACTGGGGCAGAGAGCCCCAAACTCAGACCTCCAGAAGCCTGAGTTCCTAAGATCAACCCCCAAATACTGTTCCAAGGACAACGAGTTTTTTCTAACTAAACTGACCAAACCACAAGGCACCCAGGTTACAGCTGCAGCTCACTAAATTTACAGCAAGAAACCAAGCTGCAGGGCAGCTGTCTCCTGGACTTCTCTGGGTTAGAGGAGAGCCCCGTTTACTAACATAGCCCACAATTACCACTCAGGTCTGTACGCCTGAGATGAACTGTGGCAATTCCTGCAAAACACCTGCCATTCAGTGACCATACCCCAAAACCCGAGGAGGCCTCCATCGGGTAAAAATCATCTTCCTGCCAGGGGAATTCTTCCCACCACAGGATTCCAGGAAGCACCAGAATCTAACAACCAACACCCAAGATAGCCAAATGGGTAGAGGCAAGTGTAAAATCTCAACCAACAAACGAGAGAGCAATATCGCATCTCCAGAACTCAGTTTAGACAGGGGTAAGTAGCCCTGGACACACCAACGTAAATGAAATTCAAAAAGATGACTTTGCATCTATGCTTAAGAAGAGGATAATAGAGGAAACAAACAAACTATGTAAAGAACTAGAGGAAGATAGTCAGTCTATCAAGATCTGCAAAGAAATGGAAGAAGATAAAGACAAACAGATTATGGCCATCCATAAAGAAATACAGGAAGTTCCAGCCAAACAATTTGTGGCCTTTACAGAAGAAATACTTAAATTGCTGAAAGAAATTAAAGAAACAGAGGATTGTTCAAACAAACAGCTGAAGGAATTGAAGGAAAATACAGTCAGACAGGTGAAGTAATTAAACAAAACAGCTCAAGATCTGAAGATCGAATTGGAAAAATGAAAGAAAACACAAATGAAGGATATTCTGGAGAGAAAGAATTTAGGGAAGAAAACAGGAACTAGAGAGGTAAGCACAATCTAATGAGATGGTTATAACTATAAGAGATGGAAGAAAGAATCTCACCTGTGAAAGACACAATAGAAGGAATCGATGTATCCATCAAAGAAAATGTTAAATCTAAAAAATTCTTGACACAGACCATCCAAGAAATCCAAGAAAACATGAAAAGACAAAACCTAAGAATAATAGGAATAGAGGAAAAAGATTCCCTCCTACAAGGCCCAGAAAATATTTTCAGCAAAATCATAAAAGAAAAAATCCCCAACTTAAGGAAGAGGTCTATAAGAATACAAGAGGCCTACAGAACACCCAATAAAATAGACCAGAAAAGAAAATCCTCCCACCACATAATAATAAAAACAGTAAGTATACAGAACAAACAAAAATGCTAAAAGCTGCAAGGGAAAAAGGCCAAGTAACATATAATGGCAAACCCATCAGAATCACACCTGACTTCTCAACAGAGACTATGAAAGCTAAAAGGGCCTGGACAGATATCATCCAGACCCTAAGAGAACATAGATTTTAGCCCAGGCTACTATACCCTCATAGACTCTCAGTCTTCATAGATTGAGAAAACAAGATTTTCAACGAAAAAGCAAATTTCAACAATACCTACACACAAATCCAGTGTTACAGAAGACACTAGATGGAAAAATACAACCCAAGAAACCAACTACTTTCAAGAAAACACAGGAAATAATTAATCTCACTACAGCAAAACAAAAAGTAGCCAAGCACACAAACTTACTATCACAGTCAATATCAAAACCAAAGGATCTAACAGCCACTGGTCATTAATCTCTCTCAATGGACCCAATTCTCCAATAAAAAAGATGCAGACTAACAGAATGGATGCCTAAATAAGACCCAACAACCTGCGGCATACAAGAAACACACCTAAGTCATTACCTGAGGGTAAAGTTCTGGAAGACATTTTTCCAAGAAAATGGAACAAGAATCAAGCAGGAGTAGCCATTCTAATATCTGATAAAATAGACTTTCAAACAAAATTAATAAAAAAAGAGATGGGGAAGGACACTTCATACACATCAAGGGAAAAATTCCACCAGGAAGATATCACAATCCTGAACATCCATGCCCCAAATACAAAGGCACCCATGTTTATAAAAGAAACATTAATAAAACTTAAACCACACATAGATCACCATACATTAATAGTGGGAGACTTAAACACCCCACTCTCAACAAAGAACAGGTTGACAAAACAAAGAAAAAAAAAAAACAATATCTCTAACAGGGGTCATGAATCAAATGGACCTAACAGACATCTACAGAACCTTACATTCAAACACAAAAGAATTTACCTTCTTCTCAGCACCTCATGGAACCTTCTCCAAAACAGACCATATAGTTGATTACAAAGCAAGCCTCAACAGATACAAGAAGATTGAAGTAATCCCTTGTATCCTATTTGATCACCATGGAATAAAGCTGGACCTTAACAACAACAACAACAGAAATATCAAAAAGCCTACACAAACATGGAAACTGAACAACTCACTACTAAATGACAGCTGGGTCAAGGAAGAAATAAAGAAAGAAATTAAAGTCTTCCTAGAATTCAATGCAAATGAAGACAACAGATACCCATGTGGAGAGCCAGGGTTTGGTTGCCATGGCGCTGGTTCCTCAAAACTGGTAAACCGTTATGACGATTGGGCAACTGTTGTCACAAGCCCAGCCCGGGGCAACATATGGGGTGATGGGTGAGCAGCCAATCAGGGGATGATACGTCATCTCGCCCGATGACCAACAGCCAATCAGGGACTGACACATCCTAGGCGGAGGACAGTTTCCTATATAAGGGATGGGTTTCTGCCATTTGGGGTCTCTGTTTCGATGTAAGCTTATGCTCTCCCTCTCAAGATGCATTAAAGCTTTACTGCAGAAGGATCCTGTGTGTGCTGCATCATTCTTGCTGGCGAGAAGGTAGCGTGAGCCACACCTGGTGCCGAAACCCGGGAATATTGACCACAACATCGTCAGCACCTTCGGAGACCCCTTGATTTCAAGGAGGATTCAGAACTGCAGGGATAGGTAAGTTCGGAGAGGTATCCATGTCTCTGAAATTTTTGGGCTGATCCTGATATTTACTGTCATGGTTGCACTTTTCTTGTTCGTTTGTTTCCAAGGTGGCTATTGTTAAATTTGGAGGGTGTCTATAAGACCGAGGTACATGAGCGGCGAGACCTCCTAAAACCCTGTTATAAGTCTCCTGTAGATAAAGGAGCAGCAGAGAAGCCTCTCAGAGTGGGTAGAACGCAGCCTAAAAGACGGAGGTAAATAATCCGTGGTAATTTTACTTTCGTTTTATTCGGTGGCCATAAGGCAGATGTAGATAAGCTGCGACCACCATGGGATCCACACAATCGGTTGTAACCATACTCGAGGCAGTCTTAAAACAGCGGGACATTAAGATAGCACACAGAACCCTTAAGAACTTTGTAGAAGAGGTGGATCGGGTGGCCCCCTGATACACATGTTCAGGGTCCCTCACAGTTGCATCATGGAACAAGTTAGGCAAAGACCTTGATCGCCACCTAGCGAACAATGACTTGAGATTGGGCACCAAGGCAATCTGGAAACTTGTTAAAAACTGCTTAGAAGATGATAATTGCAAAAACGTGGTTGATGAAGGACAGGTGGCCCTCAAGGAAGTTCAGGACAGCATATCAGAAACCAAACGTAGTGAGAGGTTGGGTGCGCGCAAGAAAAAGAATACCCGTAAAAACAAAAAAGCTAAGGACCCTCCTAAAAAAGGAGTGAAACCCCCTAAAGAGTCCAGTTCCCCTCTTGATCCTCTAACGGAAGGACCAAATGGACTCTATCCTGTAAGGGAGCTAAAAGCACTGAACCTCGACAGTTCTGATAGCTCCAGCCCTAGTACCTCTGACGCAGATTCAGAGGAGGAGGCCGAACTAGATGAAGAAGCAGCCAAATATGAGGAGGAGAGATATTATCCAGATGAGCGAAGGATAAATAAAAAACTCCCTCGCACCTCCCCTCCTCGAATGGTGCCTAGTGCACCTCTGCCTTACGAGGCACGATCTCCAAATTTCTCTTTTATGCCAGATAAAGTTAGAAAAAAGATTCAAATGACCTTTCCTGTTTTTGAAACAGAAAATGGAGGACGAGTACATGCACCTGTAGATTATAATCAATTAAAAGAATTGGCTGAATCTTTCTGCAAATTGGAGTTAATGCAAATTTTACTTTGGTGCAATTAGATAGACTTGCCAATAATGCTTTAACTCCTGCTGATTGGCAAATGTTCAAAGAACTGAGGGTGTTCTTCCCTCAGTACCAAGAGTGGCCGTCTCCATGGCACTCTTTACCCTAAATTTTTTAAACTTGGATGACAAAGGCCATACTGTGGCAGAAAGACATTATTCAGAGCCTAATAGGCCAAAATAGATGGTTAAATGGAAAAATGTTCTGACTAACACATGGAAAGGACCGGATCCTATTCTTATAAGATCCAGGGGAGCTGTTTGTGTTTTTCCACAGGGTGAAGACAATCCATTCTGGGTACCTGAAAGGCTTACTAGGAGGATTGTGGAATCAACCAAGAGGACAGATGATGAGAATGTGGATACTTCTTGTTATAATGATGCAGATGGTGACTCTCACGACAGGGGAACACTGTTGGGAAATCATGTCGACATTCCCACTCCCGATGTCGGTGATGTATAATGCACAAGTCTTCCCAGGTTCTTCTCCACCAGCAAAGAATTGGGCCTTGCTTATTTACCAAAAAGATACACAGATTCAGCAGCTAAAGAGAATAGATCTATACCATTAAAAGCGAGCCTCTGCTTTATTGTGTATAATGACCAAGAGGACGCTGATTTAAAATTCAGATTGTAAATCAATCAGCAGCATGGCAAAAGGAAGCCCACTGGGGAGATAAAGGAAAAATAGTGGCCAACGCCTCCGTCCTCTAAGGATGGTGGCCCACCATGCCAAAAAAGGTCGACTCTCAAGTTGTGCCAAATCAACCAAAAATGGCTCCTTTTTTTAGAGGAACACCGACAAAAAATCTCGCTTTGCCATGGACTGGATGTCAATCCAGGGAAACAGTGTGGGCTATCCCAGACATATTCTCCTTCTCACCTAGCCTGGGAGGGAGTTTTCTAAACCAGTCTCTTGATACTGTTATAAACCCTTTGCCTCAGAGGCCTACCCTCCTTCTCCTGTGTGTGTTTGGCACCCTTTTATTTGGATAGTCAGCAATAGTACCACGTTGATGTCTAATGGGAGTCTAAATTGCAATTTGGGAGGCTGCTTTTATGCCCTATGTTGGGATGCTCAAAATTATCCTATAGCTGTGGTCACTCGCATGCCTCGTTTTGTACCTGTGAAAGTCACTGGGACTATGACATTATTTAGAACAAAAGAGATTTTGGCATGTCAGCCATCATTGTGGGCATCGTCACCACCGCTGGGGTGGCCGCCTCAGTCACAGCCTCAGCCATGGCTCTGTCCACTTGTGTCCAGACAGTATAGGCAGTCAATGACTTGTCTGCATTTGTGTCTGTGGCTTTAGACCGCCAAAATTCAGCCAATACTCAAATACAAGGTGGACCAGCGCATTGACTTAGTTCAAGAACAAATAGATGTGTTGTGGCAATTAGCCCAATTAGGATGTGAACAAAAACTTCACGGATTGTGTGTTACTTCCGTCCAGTAAGAAAATTTCACCAGGGCAGTTAATCTGTCAAAGAGTCTTTCTCAATTTATTTTACAGAATTGAACAGCAGAATTTGAACAAACCTTAAGAGAATTAAGAACTGCCATTATCCAGGTTAATTCCACACGCCTGGACCTGTCGCTTACAGAGGGACTCTCGTCATGGATATCTTCGGCTTTCTCCTTCTTCAAAGAATGGGTTGGGGTTGGATTATTTGGCGCTGCCCTATGCTGTGGTTTAATATTTGTCCTCTGGTTGTTCTGCAAACTCAAAACCCAACAAAAACGTGACAAGGTGGTACAAGGTGGTGATCGTACAGGTGCTAGTCGCTCTGGAGCAAGGCACCTCCCCCGATAATGTTTGACAAGGTTGCCTCTGTCTTTGCAAGCACATGCCACAATCTGGATTTACAGCCCTTGCACTCCCTGGGGATCTGTTTTCCATTGCACGAGGATGGGTGTAAATCACATTTTTCTTGCCAGACGATCTGGAAAGTCAGTGACGGAAGAGTGCAAATAAGTCTTCACTGACCTAAGACAGGACAGCCTCGCAGTGAGGAGGTTGCTCCAATGACGGGCAACGGCTGAAGCATTGCCTTCCACCAGGCTCAGACGTTGGCTTTCTGGCATAATGCTGTATTGACAGTAGGAAAATTACTGTTCAAACAAAATAAAAAAGGGGGAGATGTGGAGAGCCAGGGTTTGGTTGCCATGGCGCTGGTTCCTCAAAACTGGTAAACCGTTATGACGATTGGGCAACTGTTGTCACGAGCCCAGCCCGGGGCAACATATGGGGTGATGGGTGAGCAGCCAATCAGGGGATGATACGTCATCTCGCCCGATGACCAACAGCAAATCAGGGACTGACACATCCTAGGCGGAGGACAGTTTCCT
>JAEOAE010000854.1:0-23452 GCA_036365155.1 Meriones psammophilus
ACTTCTCTTCTGATATCAGATCATTAGTGGACAGATTGTTCATTTTTGAGCAAAACTCCTCTGTACTGGTGACCACAGTGGACTTCCCTAGCCATTGGTCCTTGTATCAGGCGTTCTGTGCGATTGCTCATTGCTCTTCAGTAGCCTTCTAGGCTGTGCAGTTTTATCCTAGATGTTTTGATACAATAGATGCTAAAATAAACTTCCTCTTCATTTTACAGTTTCAGGTGGCACCAGCTACACACCCACCCACATGACCAATAAAGGCTGCATCTCATTCTCTCACACTTGTATCTTTAGCGGCTCTCAGGGGCTATCAGCGCTTCAGAGGCAAAGAGACCACGTCCTTTGTGCTCCACCCCACTTGCCAAGAACCTTTAATCTTCAGAACCTTAGAAAGGTATCTTTTCATTAAAGAGACGGAATGTTTTCACCTAGAAAGTATCACTGAAATGTGGTACACCCTCTCGGTGTCCACAGGAATTTGGGTTTCCACCAATCTGGCTACTTAAGTTCATTCCATAAAATAGACTAGTGCTTGCATGTAACCTAAGCCCACCCTTTGGTAAACTTTAAATCATTTCTAGATTACTTGCAACACTCTCTTGGTTATGGTTTCTATTGCTGTGAAGAGACACCATGACCACAGCAAATTTTATAAAAGAAAATATTCAGTTGGGGCTGGCTTACAGGTTTAGAGGTTTAGTCCATTATCATCATGGCAGACAGACACGATCCTAGAAAGTAGCCAAGAGTTCTACATTTGGATCAGCAAACAGCAAGAAGAGAAAAAGACACTTGGCCTGGTTTGAGCATTTGAATCGCCAAAGCGCACTCCCAGTGGTAGGCTTTCTCCAACAGGGTCACACTGCCTAGGGCCACTCCTAATAACCAAGCATTTACATATATGAGCCTATGGGAGCCCTTCTAGTCAAACCACCACGAACACTTAACAAGACATAAAATTCTATGTAAATCATTGTTTTGTCACCTTGTCCAGAAAATAATGACAAAAGTTTGTCCATATCCAGTTCAACTCATTACTTTGTTAACATTTACCTTTATTATGTTTGTGTGTGTGTGTGTGTGTGTGTGTGTGCGTCTTGCGCACACATGTGAATGTGAGCAGATGCCCACAGAGGCCAGAAGTGTGCTTGGGCTGGAGTTGTGAACTTTGCAATGTTGTGCTGGAAAGCAAACTCTGACCCTCTGTGTAATTATTGAGACTTTCCTGTCCCACCTTGACTGTCGTAGGACAATGGAAGAGGAAAGACTTTTTGAAATCTGAAGAGCCTTTCTCCACCATCCTAACAATGGTGGCTGCTCTTGAATAGTTGCAAAATAGTAATTTTGTTCTTCTTTGTCAACTGTGAATCTGACAGACCACTTTATTAAATGTATTCCCGCCTTTCAGATATCTTTCTTGTAGTCTTGGTCCCAAGAAAAATGACATGCATGTGCCAATTTACATATAAAACAGATATGCTTAAAAATGCCCAGCATTATAGAGTTGAGGTCCAAACCAGTTCCCATGAACTTTGTGAATGCTGAAATTTCAAAGGTACCACATAGAGGTAGAAATGCAGAAACCAATGGCAGCAAATGTTAAAAGAGTGCGAGGAAGGTAACCTGGCCCTTTCCGATGCCCTCGCTAAGGGATACAGTGTACATCTTGATGCTTCACCCTTCAGAGGATCTAAAAACAAAACAAAACAAAACATATATGTATTCCTTTTGACATGAAGTTTTCTTTGATGTCCTAAAGTCTCCCCAAGACTCCCCAAGAAAACAGCCCCTATGTGTTGAGACACATTGCTGTGTGCCTCAAGGACACCCAGGCTGAACCTCCCCACAGAAGCGCACGTTGAGCCTGAGAATAGAAAATAAGGTTCTTTTGTCTCCTTAGGGACACATTTTATTGCTTTGATGGGAAAATCTAAAGATTGAATTTTTTTTTTTCAGGGATCAATAAGGTATCTTGTTGAGTAATTTACAGTAGAATGTGAAAACAAACAGAGAGAAAAGGCCCCGAATAGCACACTCCCCTTGGGAATGAAAGACTCCCGCTCGAGCCTCTCTAGACGGGGAGACCCTGCTTCCCAAGGAACAGCGAGACCAGCCTTCGGATGCAAGCCGCAAGAGGTTTATTACGATACACGGGTACCCGGGGCAACAAAGCCTCATGGAAGACTTGCGCGCCTCTCGGTTGGGGTGACGGATTTTTATAGGGCTCGGGAGCAAGAAGCACAGTTACAGAAGCGAGAAGCATAGTTACAGGGATCTGATTGGGCGGTTTGAACAAAGCCATAATTAAGTCACATCTCCGGAACAGGGAAGGCGGGAAGGCAGAGAAGGCGGGAAGGCAGAGAAGGCGGGAAGGCAGATGTGAGCCGAGTCACGTACCCGGTTCTTATCTTGGGTACCCAGAGTGTTTCAGGCGCCCAACTGCAGATATCCTGTGGTTGGATATTTGTCCTGCCTTGCCTCTGACCCCGTATCCGCTCCAGTTTTGCAAAATAATGTTGCCAGCGTTTTGCTAGGGTGTTATTCTTTCAGGGAAGACACAGGAGAGACCTACCCTGGCTACTCCTGAGGTGGTCCATTCCTCCTTCTTATTTACTTACTACATTTTGTTCTCCTTCGAATTCCTTTAGATCCTGAGTCACTGCTTTGGAATTTTTTTGTTCCCTTGTCTGTCCTCCTATCACACACTTATAAGCTTGCATGCCTGGAGCCTGGGAAAGAGAAAAGGGTGGGAAAAAAAAAAAGAAGCCTTGTTGGGAAGCGGGCATGCTCAAGGAGGCTGCAAAGGGTGGCAGCATCAGTGTGGCTGTGCACTCTGCAGCAGGCGAGTTCTGCACAAGCTGTTTCTTCAAGTCTTGGTGGCTGTTACATGGCTGCTCCCCACCACCCTCTCCTCTCTCCTCTCTCGTCGGTACTTATCTGGGACCCCGTTCTCACGTGCAGTTGTCATGAGAATACAGAATATACCTTGGCAAGCTCAGGGTCTACCGTTCTGTTTGGTGGCTCCTGCCCCTCAACTGTCCCTCTAGAGATCATAAACAAGGAAACCACAGTATGGAAGACAGCCCTTTGAGCCATAGAAAAGTGGGCAGAGGTGCCATCCGGGAGTCCCTGCCTTGGCCTGCCAGAGCAAATTCCAGTACTGCAAGCTGTTTGTGGGGCTTCCTGTGGCCCCAAAGACCCCGAAATAGCCATCAATCCTATTATTTTCTCCTGTGTGGACTCAGGAGGTTAGGGCGAGCACCTTAAATCAGAACCCTGCATGGATTCAAGCTGATGATTTAAAAATTTTGAGACTCAGGCAGCTCCTCTGTAAAATGAAGGAAGTAGTGTTTACCATAAAGGATTCTCACAAGGATCGAATGATTTATAAGAAGACACAATGCCCCAATAAATATCAACATATGCTCTCCCAACATCCTCCAGCCATTATACATATTTAATTCAAGACTTTCTTTTGCCTTTCATTTTGTGCCATTATTTGCCTGCTAAGTTTTAAAGATAAGCGTTATTGCTTCTTTTGAAGTAACTGGATCGATTTTCTTAAAGCCACCAATCCAGCCTCTGCTGCTGGTTCACAGGCACCGTCAGAAAACAGCGAGCAACTCTGCACTGACTAGAGAGATGCTCTTCATTGCGGCATTTGACATCCCAGTAGCCACAGTCCTCCAAGGACTCCGCTAGTGTCTCATTAGAATGAGCAAGCAGTGCGGTGCAGACAGAGATCAAATGGACAGCATGAGGACTATGGTTAATATTGTACCCTATATTAATAATTAACTAAGAGAGTAAATTTTCATAAGAATAAGAGTAACTATGTAAGATGGTGGATATATTAACTGGACTGACTCTGGTAATTATCTCACTATGAGACACATTCTGATGCTGACCCTGTGGCTGGTGATTTTAATTTCTTTGAGTGTACAACAGGATCCAGAAAGCTGGGAATTGCCCATACCTTGTATGTTGTCTCGATTTTTTTCCCTGAGGCCAACTAGGTAATCATCCCCACTTCTTGTAAGGTCCCCATGATGAAACTAAGATGGATTCCAAGTTCACCCTGAAGAAACAGGTTACTTACAGAACATGAGTGAGATTACAGTGACCTTACAGCAGCAGTTCTCAACCTGTGGGTCATGACCCTTTTGGGGGTCAAAAGACCCTTTCACAGAGGTCACCGAAGTCCAACTTCATGTCAGATATTTCCAATATGACTCATAATACCAGCAACATTATAAAGTAGCAACAAAGGTAACCATATGGTTGTGGGTCACCACAACATGATGAACTGTCTTAAAGAGTCACACATAGCATAGGGGGTATGCTGCCTAAAGCAACCTCACTGGAAAATTTGCTCCCATGATGGATGAGAACTTCCCCAAGTCTGCGGATGCAGCACCGCCTCCTCCTTCTGCCCTCCCTAGTCAAAAAATTTGCAGGTTCTCTGTGAGACCATGAAGCTCTGTGCAGTCAGAGCAGAATTACATACTGCCTGGTTAGGAGGAGTAGCCTCACCCAGGTGAGGACCCCAAGACCCTCCCTGTGCACCCCTTTTGTGAGAAAGGTCAACCAATAGTCAACAGGTTTAGCTAGGATGGTCTTTTACAGGGAGATGTGGCCGGACTCTTGAAGATGAATGCTGTCTAGCTTGAAGAATAGTCCTGTCCACCCTGTGTACACACGAGACAGCTGTTCTCTTTATCCAGCATCCCTCAGAAATGTAGACTACATTGCCAAGGAGTTCTTCTTGCAGGGGTTTACGCTACTCAAAATGAAACTCTCAAAGTCAGGAGATTGATCTAAGAGAAAGGCTCTCACCAAAGGAAGCAGTACGCCTCACCTTCAGATCTCTGACTGGCACTCAGTTCTGAGCCTCTGCTATTGCTTATTACAGTCTTACAGTCTTTAAAAAGCAAAAGCTTCTTTAATGAACCAAAGTTATCCCAACAGTGTCCCCCCACCAAAAAAAAAAAAAAAAAAAAAAAAAAGCCCAAACAATGACAATCTAGCTGGAGTCATGCGCTCAGGTCATCAGGTTTGGGGGCAAGTGCCTTTACCTGCTGAGCCATCTTCACTGGCCCTGAAATGTTTCACTTCAGTCTGCATTATTAATATCATCTCCATTACTTTGTTAAATCTAGACCACGGATCAGTAAACCGTCTCAAAAGACCAGAGAGTAAATAAATTAGACTTACTTAAGCCACATATGGTCTCTGTCACACATTCTTTGTGTGTATGCTTTATTTTACAATCCTTCAGAAACGTAAAAACACTAAAGCAGTCCTTTCCTTGCAAACCACACAAAACCAGCCTTGGGTCAGGTCTGGAAGGACAGTTCTCTGGTACTCGGGTCTAGACAGCTCCTGAAACAATAAAACAAGCTGTGATTTATATCATTTACCGATTCTATGGTGTAAATATCCCCTTCGTGGACAATGTCAAGATCCCATGACTTCACTGGACAGGTGCTGAGAAGGGCAGCAGGGAAAATTACCTGTTCTCAAACACACACACACACACACACACACACACCCGAGTGCACCACCTCAAGAGCAAAGAGCAAAGTAGTAAAACGGGGTGCAAGGAGCCTGAGCATTTACTGTCTCTTGATGTCATCTATTCAGCCTTTTACCGATACAATTTTCTTTTTAGCATTCACAGATGGTCCCTGCCACAAAGGAGCTTTACATTTATAGAGGAGGTACCTGGGGCTGTCAAGGGAATCAAAATTCTAAAATCCCAAGCTCTGCTCTGACCTCTTACACGCAAAACACAAAACAAAGGAGGAAGCGGGAGCTTCTTGGAGAAGTCTGAAAGTTGCTGGGGGAGGGGAGATTGGCAGGGGTGCGTGCCCTGGGAAGTTGGGGATCCCCTGAAGTCAAGGCAGCATAAGCAATGAAGCTGGGGTGGGGTAGTAGAGGGGCCAGGGAGAGGGTGGTGTAGAAAACCCAACTTTCACAGCCTGGTCTTCCCGAGTATGCTCTGAATGGATGAGGCACCCATGACTGGAAGATCTGCAGAGTAGCAGGTCTTATTTGTGTGTTCGCAGTGTTGCTTCCTGTTTGGGATTTTTTTTTTTCAACTCAAGAGAAACCAGTTCAACACTGATACAGGCTTGTTTGTCGATGCTCTTGCTTCTGGGTTGTCCTTATCCTTTGGAATAAGAAGCAGCCTGAGACGGAGAAAAAGTGTGCAGGCCACAGCACTCCGTAGCTTGCGCTGTACCTGCTGTAGGTGATGTTCTCTGCTTGTAGAGTCATGAGTCTGTGACACCTTCCATTGCATCAAATATTTCACCTTCGGGAGATCTTCTTCTTGCTAAACTTCAGAACTGTATTTTAAAAAGCTACCATCAAGTCGCTGTGGTATGAAGACTAGGACTTTCCGGGCCCGTCTTAGTTTATTTCTGGCGCTAGAACAATATATCTGACACTGGTTAGTTTATGACAGAAAGCGGCTTTTCTCTTGGGTCAGGGTTCCGGAGGCTGGGAAGTCAGGTGGGTGATACCAACAAAAACATCATGCTTCTTCACCTCACAGCTGAAAGCAGAAAGCGTACAGAGGAGACAGAACAGGGGAGACTGCCTCATTTTCAGATGACCCACTCTCATGGTAACTAGACAGGTCCCTTAGAACTGACTACTCCTGTGAGTAGCATTACTTCCTCTTAACAGCCAAACTGTCTCTCAAAGACACTACTGCTTCCCCGCCCTGGTAAATTGGAGACCATGTTCAGCACAGCCAGGACAAACCACACTCAAACTATAGCACTGCCCCAAATGACTCAATGCTTTTGAAGCCTGGGTGAAAATTAAATATTTGCTAAAATCGCAAAGCTTGTCATTTGAATAGCCAAAGTTATCTGACATAAATACAGTAAATCAGAGTTCTGAGCGCAGCCTGACTTTAGGGGCATTGACACCTTTTTGTGTTCACTCTCAGTTATTATGAGCCTCCTCATGGTTTAACCCTGCTTCTGTTCCCAAACTAAACAGAGACAGTCTCTGTGATCTTTGTGTTCAGGTTATGTATCTTATCTGGTCTTGAAGTTTGTCTATATAGCTCTCATCCTCTGGGGATTTAGAAAACATAATTTTCTCAGGGTTCTACTCACGAGTCTTTAAACTGCCTGCGGAGAACTTTCCAGAGGTCATGCTCCATCACCTTCCTAAAATCTCCTGTTGCTCTCAAGGGGACTCCTGTGCCCTGCTCTCTTCTTCTACCCCAGCTGATCATGTACCTTCAGGCCAAAAACAGCTACCCGTCCCCACCCCTGACCTCCCTACCCCAGCCCAAAGAAGGACATGGAGAAGAAAAACTGTGCAACCCAGAACAGGCTGGCTACCCCATGAGGAGAAACTTCACCCTCCGATCTGAATTCTTTTTCTCAAACTCCATCACCTTTGAAACCTATCAGATGGGTCACAGGATCTAATCAGACTTCCATGTAAGACCAGGCAGCCTCGAAGTGGAACCTACCTCTGGTTTTGTTTTGTCTGTCAGAAGCCAGGTCCTCATGTTCTACTGAAACATGTTTTTGTAAAGCACATTTTAATAAAGCAGAAATACTTTCTGTTCAGACAAAAACAGTGGTTTCTTCAGAAATGTTAAGCATTGTGTCTTTGAGCAGAGTTTCACTGATGGCTTGCCAAGCGCTCTGTTATAAATCCTACTAATGCTTTCTCTGATTTGAGGCTGTCAACTGAATTGTTAGACCAGAGTCCCAGCCCTTCCCTGGAAAACTTCAGCATGGGGCTCTGTGCCGGGGTCATTTTCCTGTGGATCAAGATTTATATAAAAATACCCCTTTTTACTGGAAATTTTTGATGGGAGTTGAGCCTGAAGTTTCTGCACACTTGTGGTGCTGTTGACCGGGTAGATGAAATGGCATTCCAGGTGACCATGGCTGCTGTTGGCACAGGTCTGTCTCGGTGGATGTCATCTCAAGAGGTTCCCATTTTGCAGCCAGCCTCAGGCGGCCCTTGTCCCCACCGTTGCATAATAGATGTCAGTGTGATCCAGGCCCTCAGACTGTTGATTCTCATGTTCTGCATCAGAAAATAGAAAGGAGCCTGGGTCTGTGAAAGCCTGTCCAAAGCTGGCTGCTCTGGCCAGTGATTCATATATGTCAGAGGAGCAGCAGGGTTCTGCCTTCCCTGAACAGCTTTTGTGGGGAAGCTGAAGGAATCCCAAGGAACAAGAACAAAGACAAGCGCAGATGTCTAGTCACTGCTGCAGGAATTAGAGCAGTGGTTCTCAACCTGTGGGCCCACGGCCTCTGCGGGAGTGGAAGGCTGAACAACCTCTTCACGGGGCTCCCTAAGATCATCAGAAAACACAGATATTTCCCTTGTGATTCATAACAGTAGCAAAATCACAGTTATGAAGTAGGAGCGAGAGTCGTTTTATGGTGGGGTCACCACAGCGTAAGGAACTGTGTGAAAGGATCGCGGCGTCAGGAAGGCTGAGCAGCTCTGGATGGGAGCAAACAGCTGAGCGGGGTGACTAGACTGCCTAGCTGCTGCCTGCTGCCTCGTGGGCAGGCGTGCTCTGCCCTCTCCCGCTGAGAGTGCGGGGTTGTTTGTTTCTCTGCAATAGCCGGGTTCTTGATGCTATTTTCTTAGCCAGTTCTTTTCTGAGGCAAGATCCAGGACTCCTCCCTCAGAGGCCTTCTGAGGAAGTCTGGCTGAATTCTTATAACGAGCACCTGAGTGCGGAACAGTCAAGGGTCTCTTTGTTCCTAGAGTTCTCCCCCCTCTGGGCTCCCAGCGTGTTGGTTCTTCTAGATGTGTTTGTGTATTTGCTGCCTTTAAAAGATGTTTTTATTTCATCTGTATATGTCAAAGCCTGTGTGTGTATGTATGTTTATGTGTGTATGCATTCTGTATGTATGTGCACCCCATGCATGCCTGATAGTCACCGGATCTCCTGGAACTGGAGTTACAGGCACTTGTTAGCTGCCCTGTGGACAGGGGAACCAACTCCAGAACTTCTGTGAAAGCAGGCAGTGCTCTGAACTGTGGTCTCTCAGCCTTTGCTACTAAGTTTATTTTGTTTTGTTTTTGTTTTAGCTTTGAATGCTAACTCTTGCATTGCTTTGTTGCTGCTGCTGCTGTTTACCTTCAGTTCAGTGTGACATTTTACTCTGATTACAAAGTTTTCTCAATTTCACTTTAAGAGACTCGGACTCTTCAAGAGCTAGTAGCTCATCAGAAGAATAAAATAGTTTGAAATAATTATGTACATAGTTTAATAGATAATGTATTAATATATAATCTAGATGTAAAGAACATATATATTTTTAAAAGATCTTTTTATATTATATTTAAGGATATATATTATATGTTATATATTATATTTATTATCTATTTATATATTTTATATTACATATCATACATGTATATATTATTTATATTATAAATATATAAAATATGTAAAAATAATTAATATAATATATACAGAAGATATATATATGTCTTCTTTTAAAGTATATATGTGAGCCAGATATGGCCACTCATACCTACAATTAGAAGGTTGAGGTAGGAGGATCATCATGAATTCAAGGCCAGCCTAAGCTATGTAGGGCGTTTCGCCCACTAGGGCAACAAAGTGAGACTCTGCCTCAGGCAAATAAAATATATATTCTGGGTTTCATGGTACACAGGATAAGGCAAATGCGTAGGACCTGGAAGTTGATTCGTAATCTTACACATTTGATTCTAATTACATTTTATAATATGTCTGAGAGCTTTGAAGACAGGAGACAGGAAAAGTCTGATATTAAAAAAATCACTGTTTTGTAGAAAGTACTTTTCTGGGAATGTGTGTATTTGTGTGGATACATACATAAACTACAAAATCTATATGTAGTACCAGGAAGGGAAAGAATGAGGACACTTCTGAGGTTTCTCACAATTAACAAGAGAAAAGGCCACATACCATAAAACAAAATACAGTGCTAATGCAGACAGAGCATGCTCATAACACAAATCGGGAGAATTAGTTATGTCCGAGGTCCCTAGAGTTGACTTTGCTGGGTCTCACAGGCTCATCAGCATTTCACCAACCAAAGACTGAAAGACAAAGAGTCACAAATAACAAAATATACATTGTAATCAGCTAAACAGGGTCTTACAGCAGAAAGCCCTTCTTTGCACAGAGCAAGGGAAAAGAACAGTAGTCCTGGCTGGGGTCAGATATGAAGGTCCTTGAGAGCCTTGCTAAGATTTCATTTTATCCCCAAAGCAACTAAATGCAATGAAGAGATAGGATAAATAATGACTTTAACCTTTAATTCTCAGTTTGAAGCTTAGCTATTGTTTGAAGATCTCTGTATGGATGAAGAGCCAAACTTGTAGCTATCAAGATCTGTTCCAGGATTGCCACAGTAAAAGAAGAAATGAGAGTTGACAGGAGACAGTTTAGAAATGGAAATTCCATGTTTATTCATCAGTTGGTTGTAAGGAAGTAGGAAAAGACAAGGATGTGCTGAGACTCTGGTCTGGTGGTTGGATAGATGAAGATTCAATTCACTAACATTGAGAAAAGACTCTTGGCAGGAGACATGCTTAGAGAGAATTCAGACAAAGCAGGCGTACTCGTGGAAAATTTACAGGAGGAAGCTCAAGTGCAAGAGAGGGGCCATACCTAGAGTCACATGTTTAAGACCATGAGACACAAAAGGTAAGGTAAGCACCAGGGGCAAGTACACAGAGTAGAAGAAAAGGCTAACAATGCCACTCCCACCATTTCACCCCAGGGACATAGCATCAACTGGAAGAGGAAGAGGAGGGCCAGGAAGAACTTAGAGACAGTCAAAGTGGGAGAAACCTAGAGAGCTGTAGCCTGGGAAAGGAAGGCCGCAAAACAGTAGAGGAGGCCAGAAGCATGTCCTCCTTCATGGCTGCTATCAGTTAAGGGAGCTCTGGGAAGTTTAGGGAGAGTAATGCCTAGAGAGTGAAAGCAACCTGGACTTTCAAGGTGCGGAGAGGAGGGGCAGTGGGCGGAGACAGCAGCCTCAAAATGAGAGGCGGATGACCCACAGGGCAGCAAACTGAAACCACATTGTCTTAATTGTCAATTATTAAGGTGCCATAGAGAATATATCATAAGTCTTCATGTCTCTTGTTTGTTGTCAAGAGGTAGGTGTTCCAAGTGGCCCGGCTCCTAGGGCTCCTGCTTTGTCGCTGTTTGCTTTTAGTCCCTCCTGTATGGAAACAGTTATGTAAGGCGCTAGCTACCACCTGTGATGTCAATTCATCTTCCTCTGACTGTGGCCTGTGGAACCGGTGGAAGATGCTATGAAAAAGGTACAGTTGCATACTATGATGGGATGTTGGAATTGAGTGATATGAGCGTGGATGAACACCTTCTTTGAGGATGTCAGAGGAAAAAGAGCACTGGACAGGTCAGCCACAATCCCCAGCTCCAGGGAAAGCTGTGGAGAAAAGCTGGAAGAAGGCTGACTGGGAGCAGAAGAGCTTAGCATACAAGACACTGGAGGAGAGGGTATTTTCAGGAGAAGGTGCTGGAGGAGGAGCTGAGCAGAAGTGTCTTCACCTGAGATGAGAATGTAGTGAGACTCCGAGAAAGCATTGTCAGTAAAGGGACTCGGGAATTAAGAAGATCCTAATGGGCCCTTTGCTGTATTCCATGACCTGATGTCCCTGCTGTGTGTTTGTGTACACAGTGTCTTTACATAGCAATGGCCTCATGAACAAAACTTAGGGGCGCTCACCCCAAAGACACTTCAATAAAAGATGAGCTAAATGGCTCTGGCCTAGTGCATGCTGACTTAGGTTTGCATAAGTACAGTCTACAATGTTACTGCAAAATTACCTACTAATGATGACTTCCATAGAGCACATCCTTGTCATCAACCAATGCATATTTAATATGCATTATAGCTCACATTAAGAACATCACAAAATGCATGCACACTGTCATATAAATCATAACTATCAATATTTAAAAATGAGCTGTGTGAATGAAAATTAAGTTATTTTTTCTCTGGAGGGAGGCTCACTTTAAAAAAGGTGAACTTGGAAAGGGAATGTGAGGACATCCAAGGAGGACCGTGAGCTATGCGAGGATGGGGGCAGGGAGGGAGGACCACTGTTAAAGGCATTCCTGGCAGCACAGCTTATCATGTAACTGAGTCTGGTCTTACTCTCCCCCTCCCCACAGTGGAATGGAGCATGTCTAAAGACTTTTCCCCTTTGGCCAGGAGATCATCATGGACAACCTGCAGACCCTGAGGTGCACAATCACAGGACTCACCACAGTAAGTGTCCTCCTGATGGACTTGCCATCCTCTGCCTTTTGCACAGGGCGCCTGGTAGCAAATGCCCACTCAGCCAACATCCAGCCCTCTGACAAGAACTGCCATTTGTCTGGTCCCCATAATTTGAGTCTCACAAAGGGGCGAGCAGACAGCATGAACCACTTTGTAGCTGCCATGTTCTAAGGAGATCAGAAAGAAACTGGCCTCGTGTGAGCCTTAAAGCGGCTGCTTTCTGGATCACAGTCTAATCTGCAAGGGGATCAAAGGCTCCGAGAGATCAATTTTGACTCCCTGTCTGATGGTAAAAATAACAGCCTCATCTACCCCTCACCCCACCGCCTCACTGAGATCTGTCATCAATTGGAGCCACACAATTTCCTGAGAGAAATCCTTTTCCTCTGATTAGAAAAAAAAAAAAAAAAAAAAAAAAAAAAAAAAAAAAAAAAAAAAAAAAAAAAACCTGCCTAAATCAGCTACCACACAAAAGAAACTTATACATGGCAAAGGTACAATCTTTCTGTAACATAAACTAACTGTGAATGAAAAGCTGGAACTAGCCATCTTTATTTGTTTAACCAATCTAACTCAAATATTAATTATTCATTTATGAACCACAAATGAGCATCCACAGTGCAAAAAAGTAGAAACACCTAGCAAATCTGCTCAGACTGAAACTGTGAATTTCCTCAAACAATTACAATTCAGAAGATGTTATTATACATACATACATATATATATATATATATATATATATATATAATTTTTAAATCAAGATCTTTTAAATGTAATCTCAAACTTCTAAAATCCAACTCAAATAATTAACATCTTAAGACCTTCATATGGGAGGAGCACAGAAATATTTCTGTTGTTTTCTTAGAGGTTAGCCAATAGTTATCCATACTATATAACCCTGAAACCTAGCATTAAAAAGCTGCCGTCCAGATTATTCTAAGAGAATTGTTGGTGCTTTGGTCACCACCAAGAATTCTGGCTTTTAGTCCTAATCGCATGTCTACACCAGAGAGCAGAACTGTGGATCACCAGAGCAAACAAAGCCCCCCAAGTGGGTGGCCCCAGAGATGCTATCAGGGAAGACTGGCTCCAACACCACAGCTTGCACAGTGGAAGGAGGCAGGAAGAACCCCAGGAATTTCTACTGCTTAAAAGAAAAAGTGATATCGTGATAAAAAGTGGAATACTCTCCACAGAGAGGTTCTCTGACATCTAAACTGGCTTCTCCAGGGATGAGGTTTTCCACTCTGCCGTCAATCAAGTGGTGCAGGCATTATGCTGAAGTGAATTTATAGTTCTAGGCCATTCCTATAACCCTGAGGTGCATGAAACCCAATTTTCAATGTTACAGAGAAAGGTGTTAATGTCATCATATGGTAAGGCAATATCATTGAAATCTAGCAAACTCTCCACAAAGAGATTTTTTTTTTAATGCAAACACCATTTTACATTTATAGTAAGCAATTGTTCACCCAATATTGGCTTCTCTACCACCCCTTTGGTCTCACAGAGAAATAAAATAAAATAAGAAAAGAAAAGAAACATCAAAGCAAATACTAAAACCATACAAAACACTTTAAAGGATTATCAGCAAGCAAAAATCAACACCTTAATTCTTAATGCCATAAAAAGACGTTAAAGAAAATAGGCCATCCTTTTAATAGCAACTTTAAACTTGAAGTCACATCAGAAAGTTGTTTTTTTTTTCATGCTTGAACAGCTAAGTAAAGGATGCTCACTGGAGCACTATTTATTGTGGCACAAAATGAAAATAATCCCAGAATCCACCAGTAAAGGACTGGTTGAATAAATGAAGGACTCTGGTCATAGTCAAGGACTATGCAGCCACTGAAAGGAGGAGTTCTGCCTTCATCGCTAGCCTGCCAAGAGATTTATCACAGCTTGCTAACTTTCCAAAGAAACCTGAGTGAAGGCTGTCGCCTTTGGAGAGGAAAACAAGTAGAAAAAGGTGAGGTGGGAGATTGCTGTTGTTAGTAAACCTTGTAAAGCTGTGTGGGTTGGAAGAATTTGTGGTGTGTGTGTGTGTGTGTGTGTGTGTGTGTGTGTGTGTGTGTTAGTCTTTTGTTTCGTTTTGTTTTTCAATTTTTTTTTCATGAAAGAACCATCTTTACTCAGATCATAAGACAATTAAGACTTTAAAGGATAAGAAGAATCACAATGGTAAATTGTATAGACAAAAACAAGCCACACATGGCATAAACATGTTTTTTTTTTTTTTTTTTTAGGCATAAGAATAACAGTAGCTGAAATAAACACTTCTATCTGCTACACCTGTGAGGAGTGTAAAAAAAAAAATTCCAAGAACAATTCTGGGTTTTCAACAAACTTATGGCCATAAGAGTCTTGGCTTGTTTTCTTGGACTTTTTTCACAAGCACTCAGAAATCTCATATGACTCCATTCTTGAACTGTTTTCTGATATCTCTCCCTTTTTAATTTTTTTTTTCAATGCAGTTTATTCAGGAACCTTGAACAATCCTCGGACCCTGGGGAAAGCCAGCCCACAGCTTAAATAGTCTCTGGGTAGCCAACCTCAGCATGCCACGTGGGCAATGTAGATAGGTCCACATACATGGAAGTAAGCCAGATCCTCAGCCTTAGCCAAATGTGGAATTGTTCGTGACAGAGAGCACTCACCATCGGGAAGGTGGAAGGCGGAAACCAGCTCCATCTTTAAGGCATAGTATTCCACAGCTCTCTACAGTTCCCCCTTTTTGTTTTAGACGCATCAGGCAAGAGTAGAGTTCTGATCGCTGATATTAGAAATAAATTGGGACTTTGTACCAATGTTCATTTAGGTGTCATCCACCCAAGAGCATCAGACCCATCCGATACCTTTTTCTCAGAGGGGACCTGGGGCATCAACCCGCATGCAATCAGACATGCTCTTCTCTGGGTCCAAAGTGGCTGACCCTGAGTGCAGTGTAGCCTCGCATCCTGAGCATAACATTTTAGCTTTTTATGGTATCCAACCATGCTTGGGAGAATGTCCTGCTTCAATGGCTGTAAAGGCCTGAATGATCATGGCTGCATCACACTGTTGTGAGACTCGAATCTTGTATATATACCACAGGCAAACCAAGGAGACCAACACCAGAAGGCCTGCTAACGCTCCCATGCCCACCCATTCCTTCAGATGATTCATGGCTGCAGCAATCCATGATGATAATCCTGTGGCTAGTCCTCGTCCACTCTGGTAGAATTTACTGTGACAATGGCCACTCTCAGCTGCTCCATCGTAGTATCAATTCTCAGTCCAATTACCTAAAATATAGCTCGACAATTGTTTAGACAGATTTGCAGCACAGGAAAAATTCTCATGTTATATGCTAGTGACTCAAAGTCCAGCATATTTTCATTGACAGCCAAGTTGAGCGATTTGCCATAGGGTATCAATTTTCTCCTGCACAAGAGGTCAATCCTCTGATTGAACACCATCAAGCTTCCTTTTAGTTGAGCATTAATTCATTTATGTACAACTAAGGCATGAACTACATTGGCTAAATGATTATTCAGGGTCTGAGCAGTCTTCCCAATATGACTCATGGCTAATACCCGGTGGTAGCTCAACAGCCGCCTATGAGATGGTAGTAACAATGGTGGCTGTAGTTCCAAGATCCCTTTTCTGTCTGAAAGAGTCATAGCGTGAGGGCATCAGCGGGCACAGGCACCCAGTGAGGCATGCGAGTAACCAGGGCATTCCTAAATTTACTAGCACATGCACACAGACAGACAGGTACACACACATTTAATAGTAGATACCTGGGTTATGAGTTTATGAGTTTTCTGGTTTGTGTGTTTATAATTTTCAAATGTTATGACAATCTTTCATCAAAGACAAACTATGAGCCAGGTGATAAATTGTGGGCTTTGTGCGCAGTGTCTCTCCTTACCCTCACAGAAATCCTTCATCTTCCCCACAGCCTTGTGGATTTGCATCACTGTCATTGTCATCTGTGGCAATGCCACCATCAGAAGAACTTCCATAAGACTCATTTCGTTCTGGGCATTAACCTAAGAACTTTATACAGTAGCCGTGATCTCTTTGATGATGAGGAGGGAGCGATAACCTAGAGGCCTATTTTACAGAGCACAGCCTTCGCACAGTAATTCAGACAGAGGCTTTCCCGGAGGACACATCACGGGTACACAGCTGGACCATGATTCAAAACTTGAATTTGTCAAGACCCTTCCATGTCTCCTATGGTAACCCAGAGCCCCATTATCAGACAGAATAACAGGCTGAAGACCAGCCAACCACGCCTACTACCTCCAGGAGGATTGTGTGGTGATACATGGTTACACATGGCCCTGGACCACTGATACCACTGCTCTCCAGACTCCCTCTTGATTTGATAATTTCATCATGAGAATTATTTGGACATTTCCATTGCTAAAGACTTTTCAGAAACACACTCTGGGACTAGCAAGGGTGAGACACTGAGAACCAGTCCTATTGGCAAAGGCAGGGGTGTGTAGTATTGGAGATGGAGCAATAGAAAGCACAAAAGGCTAGTCTCGGTTAACCTGGGAGCACAGGAGGAGCAATTGCAAGGCGTACCCCACACAAATACTTACCTGCAGATGAGGCTTAACTACAAAGCTCAGATGTCTGGATTCCATAAGTTTCACCTTCTGTCCGGAAGCCCCTCAAACAAGCTCATCGTAGACCACTCTCGGAATGACAGGAGCGGTTGTTCAGGGCTTAGATGAGTCAGTTATTTGTTGGCAATTAACACAGCGAAGCGTAATGCTTACTAAAATGGTGTGCTTGATTAGCAAAGGAAAGAACACAAAGCCTAGCATGTGGTTAGAGTTGCTGCAGACATGCCATATCACTTGGAAAGAACAATATAAAAACACTCCCATTCTATTTATAAACAAAGTATGACATTGTGATGTAGCGTGTATCAGTCTTCAGATATTTACTAGAGGACAATGTACTCTAACATGACAAGTAATTGGAAATTTGGTAATATGTTCCAGTAAGCTATAAAACTTTTTTTTTATATTTTTACAAAAGGCCTTAATGTGTTTTTATATACTTATATTTATATGATATGGTACATAATAAAGAAAAGCACTCAGACAGGCTTGTCTGAGTTTACGATCAGGAAAGCCCTGATATGGCCCAGTGAGTGTAAGCTCTGTCTGCATTGTGTTGTGATTGAAGTGTCTCATTACCAGAACAGTGAGCTGTGTTATGTGAAACAATCTGCCCTTTTCCTACCAGGCTAAGTTTATTCCTGTCAGAATCCTGATTTCTTAATATATTTTCAATTTTCTCCCTCATCCCTGAAGTCTCCCATTTTATGTAGTCTTCAGAACTTTCCCAACATCTATGAGGGAAAAAAAAAAAAAAAAAAAAAAAAAAAAAAAAAAAAAAAACACTCTTTTCCAAAATGTTGGCATTGCTCAGAGCTTGCTTGGGCTGCAATTGAGCATTGCAATTTTCTTATGTATTGTAAAGTCATCAGAGCCAGCTCACCTCCTAGGACTAGGCTGAAAAGCAGAGGCCCATTCCACTGCCCCTACACCCCTCCTTGTACTGATGACAGCATTAAGACTCATTAGAACACATTACCATGCTCAGGTCCATGTACTAACTCAGCCACCCAGGAGTATTACTCCGGCGCAGGCTCCTACTCATCCTCACTGCACCATGGGCACTTTAAGAGCCATGACTTCAAGTAAAGGAGCAAGGACCCATTCGGGGTCATGAGGGCAGTGTTTATTCTGTGTCCAGATGCAAGCTGCACTGTAAATGGTCTAAAGGCCTCTGGTGGTTATTTCCCCAAGCTTCAAATGGGCCAGCCTTCCTCAACACCAGCATGTTTGTATTCCCGGTGCCTCACCAATAGCATTCTGGGCATCTCCTGTGTGCTGGGATGCTACCTGACTCATACTCTTTTTCTTTCAATCTTCCAAAGGATTTTAAAACTGACTTTGCAGAGGGGAGAAAAGTGAGGCAAAAAGGAGTTCAGTCATGGATCTTTCCCACAAGGAACAGTCTACAAAGGCCAATGTTCTGTCTCCAGAGTTGACCAGAACTAAGCCCCAACAGAAGAACTCCAAATAAGATCTAACTCTCTTGCCCAAAAGTGCACAGAATAATGAAATGAGCATGACCGCTACACATGGGATCACTAGACTTCTTCACAATGCTGGCAGGGCCACAGAACTGAGTGACACAGGTCTGGAATGGAGAAGGGATGTTTCAGCTTCATCTTCCTCGAGGCAAAAATCTCCATTTTACCTACGTAGGAGAGAATGGGAATGAAGAGGGACTTGAAGATCTCTGAGGCCTCTTTCTTCTTAGATAATCATCAGATGGGATGAAAAGCAGTGTTTCCACACTAACTCACCTTCAAGTCTTATTTACAGAATGCCTGTTACAAGACAGGCTTTGTGCCAGGTCCCTAATAATGAGATGAGATGAAATCTCATTTCATCCCCATAAACCTCTCACAAGACAGACACCACCCTCATTTTTTCAAGTTAGGGGGTGAAGGCTCTGATGACAGAAATGACTTGCCTGGGAACAGGAAGAGGCAGTGCTCAAGTTGGAGTTTAGAGCAGACCCCCGACCTGCCTGATGTAATGAACCCTCTCTGGTTTAGCTGAGTACCAGTGTGATGTCCCTCTAAATGTATTCATCCCTGGGCTGTGCATGGACCCCTGTGAGATGCTTGGACCTATCTGCTATGAAGTACTTGACTGTGTGAATGAGGAAGACTCTATTTTAGACTAATTCTGTCAGGGAGCAATTTGAGACTGACTGGCTTCTCTGAGGAGAGTGACTAGCCTTCGTGGAGATAGATGTACTTCAAGTTGTTGCCTTTGAAATGTTCAGGGAAAAACTAGAAGAGGGAAAAAATATAAGCGGGGTTGCACAATGAAGTGACTGACCTGCTGGGGGAAAAAATCTAGAGCAATTGCAATCTTGACATTAGTCCCATATGAGTTATTACTCTTGATATCATTATAGCCAAATGGAATGAAAATAGAAGGGAGAGACAATCTCAGTGGGGACTGTAATTTAAATTTGCCATGTAGCTAATACTGTATATTTAGAGAGCCAGCAGAGAGGGTGGTTGGTGGCTCAGAGTATGTGCAGGGGATGCTGTGCCAGCTAACCAAAGGAGACATTCATTAGAGCAAAATGTAGATTTCCATTTCTTGGCATCTGACGTGGGCTCTTTCCTTGGAAAGAAATGTCAATTTGGCCAAAAGTGTGAAACCTACAATAAAAGCATTGGGACTGTAGATTTCATCTGTCTGCACATTCTCGCCTGTCTTTTCTACTGTGAAAATCCAGTTGAAATTTGGGGTTCCGAGTGAAGAGGTAACAGGGGTGCTGATCAGGACAGGGGATGCTGAGTAAGGGAGGGGAGGCCTAGGAGAGGAGATATTGGGCTTCAAATTTCCTATTTCTTTTGGCTCTCAAGTACTATTTTCTCTTGTCCAAAAAACTGCCCAACACAAGAAGCCAACCACAATTACTGTTTTGCATAAGGTTCTGAACAATGGCAGCTCCCAAACCGTCGGTCGGCATCGCTGCCTGCCAGGTCTGCGTGTGCTGGGCGCTCACCCACGGAGCCTGTGGGCACTGAACACAAAACCCCCGCGCCTCGGCTTTAAAATGTCTCTCTGTTTGTTTCTTTTGTTCAATAGACTGGAAAGACTATGGCGACAGAGCCCAGACACAAGGGACAGAGCGAGGTTCTGGAGAGCCTACTGCAGCAGGTCGAGCCCTTCATCAGCGTTACAGCTGCGGGGTAAGGATGAAATCTGCGCTGGCCCATCGGCTGAGTCTCGCGGCGCCCGGTAATTCTAACAGTTTCCCAGCTGGGCCATACCTTCTCATTCATCAGGAAAAAAGAGATATTAATATTTGTACATCTGGAATCACTTTACAGTACTATCTTGCTTTAACCCTTCCACTGAGCCTTCCCTCTCCTTTCCTCCCCTTCCTCTCTCCTCTCTCCTTCTCTACACACACACACACACACACACACACACACACACACAAGTTTTAAAATAAGCACAAGTTGGGGGGTGAGGGGTGGGAACAGCCTCTGCTACCATTCTCATCTCTGAGTGAGTCCTTCTCAACACTCCTCTGTGGTGCCTATGAGACAAACTCAACAATGACAGCCACGACAACCCTTCACACTGATTGCTAAAATAGCTTTACAATGCATTTCCACATCCACTGTGCCGAAATCTCGTCCTCACTTTGGCCGTCATGAGGGAAGCTAAGTTGGTTTGCCTAGTGTCCTAATGCCAAGCTATGGCCTGGGATTTGTGGTGCCATGTCCAGTCATCTCTGCTGTGGCTCTCGTTTTTTTTTTTTTTTTTTTTTTTTTCACTGTGAACTTTGATCCCACCTTGAACTTTAGTCTTCCTCCGTCCCACTGATTGGGTGCGAGGGAGGCTCACCTCCTCTCCGTTTTAGCCCCGCTTCACCCAGAGGCTCTGTGAGATGCTTTTAAAAGCTTCTCTGTTGCTTGGGTGGCTCAGATGGGACAGGGTCGGGTTTCTGATCTGTGTAATGATTCGTGGAAGAGGCACTTAGTTTTATTTGGAGAATTAAAGCCTCCATAAAGTTTTCATTTTCCATGCTCCCATCAGATCTCCAACTGCTCTGCTCTCTAGATTCCAGGCGCTGCTGAGCCAGCTGGGTAAAACACCCATGGCTCACGCTAAGATGCTATGCTCGCTGTTTAGGCGAGGAGGCATAAATCATACTTAGCATTAGCAAAAAGTTTCCCAATTACTATAAAGCTCTGACAACAGGGCCCTTCAGAAACACTAGCTCTATCTGGAGATAAGGACAAGTGTTTGCTAGAAAGCGATGTCTTTCTAATGAGAGGTAAATACATGCAAGGGCAGCTGGAGAGAACCCAAGTGGGATTTTCATTCCCAGATCTCTAGGAAGATTTGATATCTCCCCACCCCACTTCACAAAAGGAGACCTGCAAATGTTCAACCAAAGTCCAAAGTCCACTCAGTTCTGGTTTCCTGGGGCTCATTTAATCAAGTTGGGTGTTACCTCAGTTCCTCTCTTTTCTGCCTCTCCCTTGCTCCCCTGCCTACTGGCTCCTGTATGAAAGCAAAGGTGATGGAGCAATCGCACAGGTGATCTTTGCAACCCACAGCTCCTCTAAGGAAGGAAGCTGAAACTGTTCATGACCAGGAAAGTTGATTTTGGGTTTATATATTACTAAGGGTTCAGATGCTCTCCTATTAACACATGACTACTATCCAGTAACCAGAAATGACTTCCTGGATAGCCCAGTTAGTTCTATGATTTCCACTCAATTCTTTTTATGCATGTACATGCCCCCTCCCCAATCAAAGCTGTCGCATATTAGGGATGCTGTAGCTAAGGAATAAAGTGAACCTTCCCCAAAGGAACTTTTTTAAAATTTTAAAACATATCCTGGGCACTGAAATAATACAGACAATGTGAGAGGCGCAGCAGTTCCGTAGAAGGCTTGGCTCAAGAGCTCAGGTCAGGTAAGGTTTGGAGACCCAGAATTCCTCACCACTCTTGTGGAAATGGAAACTAGACTTCAAAATATTAAAAACCACAGTAAAGAACCTAACAAATTTGATTAAACAAGTATGTTCGGATTCTTCAGCCATGTAAATCCTTTGCCATAAATTAGTATTCTATGGTGTAAGCGTTAGGACAGTGTTGGCTGACCCTGTAACCCATCAAGATAAAATAAAGTGCCTCACAGACAGAAAAAAAAAAGCAGTGATTCTAAGATGCTGCAGTGTAACTCTATGGGTCAAAGGTCAAGCAAAGACTGTGTAAAGTCTGCTAGAGAGAACCACGAAGACAATGTTTTGAACATTTGACTACTTTGAGATAGTGAGGTTTACTGGGGACGCACACCTTTATGAACTTTGCATATAGAAAAGCAAATAATTTCCCTGAGACCTACTTCTACCGTTTAGAGTTTTCTAGCCCCATCACAACTTCCTCATCAGAAAATCGGGCTGTCTAACTTGCAGTGTTATTATGAGAAGGAAATAAGAAAATAGATTCAAACCACCCTCACAGACTCTAGCTCATTTTCAGTCATTGTTCTTGCAAGAAAAGAACACTCCACCCACAGTGATTGGCTGGCACATCCTAGCATGAAAGTGTGGGCAGAATTCACTGTACCGAACTGGGGTACTCACCAATTCTCAGCAGATTCCATTGCAGAAGTGATAGAAAAGCATCTCCACTCCTCCTAAAGCCTGTGCAATCAGTACCAAAACCTTTCAAATCCTTATGCCCTTCAGTTTTGAAACTTTGTTTTCTTATGTAATTTATTTCTTCTGCCATCAGTACCCTTTCTCCTCCCTTCTTCCCTGCTAAATTATTGTTAAATAGAGGTTGAAACCTCTAAGCTAGTTTTCTTCTCCACCCTAGTTCTCTTGTTTGTTAAGGTAAGGTCTCAAAGCACATCCCTAGCTGACTCACTATGCTGAAAAAGATGACCTTAAACTCACAGTGATCCTCCTGCCTCTCCCTATTCAGTGCTGGGATTTCAGCTGTGTACCACTATGCCTAGCCTAATTCCTTTGATTTTCTTTAGTGTTCCCCCTCTGCTTTTGTCCTGACATCCAAATGTGTGTGTGTGTGTGTGTGTGTGTGTGTGTGTATCTTTCATCTTTCATTTTCTAAGACTTCTGTTGGATTTTTAAGCTTCAGATAATATTTTAATTCTCAATGCTCCTTTGTTCTACTATTAAAAATAACTAATCCCTGTCATTACATGAGTTCAGCATCTTGTCTCCCAGAATGTTAATGACAAGCTCCATCTTCCCCTCACTCTCCTTCAGACACAGTCTTTTCCCTTCAGACTTTGTGTTTCCTTTTTGCTGCTTCTAATTGGCCTTCTGTGTTTGTAGATATAAAAGAAAGAGATCAATAGCACCAGGGACATGGACAAGAACTTTTTCTGGGTTTCATTGTCTAGTGAACTGATGTCATGTTTTCATTGAAATCACCAGTGTCATAATCTGTGGTGTATTCTCTGGTGAAATTCTCCTCGGACAAATTTCTTCCATGATCCTGCCTGGAAAATATAACTTCAGTATATGTGTTCT
>JAEOAE010000937.1:0-24136 GCA_036365155.1 Meriones psammophilus
ACACTTAATCCAGGGGTGGTTGGCTGCAATGGTGACACTAAACTGTAATGATGATAAGAAGGAAGAGAATGACAGCTGCTGTGCCCAACACAAACAGTAGGATATTTTAACAGGACTGAAGCTGTGAAGCTCACCAATAAAATACTCTTGCAACAAGAGCAGAGGAACCAATCAGGTCACAAGCCTTTTGCTTTTCTAGGATGTGCTGACAAAACTGAGTCACAGCCACTTTATTATAGTGGGTCCAAGCACCCAGGAGGCAGGTCCTAAGGAATTCCGAATTACATTTGCTCTTATTACAGGAGTTGCTGTCACACACGTGTGTGATATATTAAAACCTGTCCGAACTGCAGGGCTAAAACCTGCCCACAACAGTTGGATGGAGCCCACTGGGACTCTGGATGGTTAGAAAAATGCCCCCCTCCAAACAGGGAATCACTAGTACAAACAGGCATCACAGGATGTGACCAAGTCACTGAAAGCATAAGCACAGCAACTTCTCCTCTGACTGGTGTGCACAGAATTACCAGACAAATCAGTAACAGAGCCACTGGGTCATATGAACCAGGTTGTTAAAAACAAAACAAAACAAACAAAAGAACTGGGTAACATTTAAGCCACTGAGATTTTTTTCCCTAGGACTACATGCCTCTTTGCTATTGGCCACCTTCTCTCCTTCAGTACACTGCTACCTTCCTGTTGCTGAGGCATCAGGCTAGGCACAACCATCTCCTTGCTGTAGGGGTTGCTATCACCCTCTCCCCCACACTGAGCTTGCAGGTCTGGCCTCCACCCCCTGCATGCTGGTCAATTTCAACCAAATATAACACCTTGAAAGCAGGTAATCCAAAAGCAAAATGGGAACATGCTTGAGTCCCTCAGCTGTGTATCCACTCCTCAGCTTTTCTCTCCTTTATCATTTATTTCCAGGAGTCTAATTCATTGCCCTTTCCATGGAAAGTATGGGTAGGCCTCCTAAGAATCAATGAAGCTGAAATGCCATCAACCCACTTTCAGAGTTTCTTGGAATCTCCCCGTATCTACCTATGTCTAGGTTCTATTTCTTCCCCAAATCTCTAAGTGCTAACATACAGCATATCTCTGAATTCTGCTTATCCAAAGGCTTTTACACCTGAAAAACTGAAATTTGTGCTCTCTACATTTTTTCCTTTATCCTGATCTCTTTCTTACGTTGCTGTTTCCTCCTTTCCCTTTATTATTCTCTCAGGAGTGATCCCTTGTCTGACTGATCCAAGTAACCTGTATTCAGATTCCACAGTCCTTGTCCTTGTTCAGGGTCTGCTTTTCCATGTTCTGCACTGCTCTAGGATCTGATTTAGCTGTGGCATTGAGGGAATGAAGAAACCACAGACACATGTAGAAAATGTAGGACCAGGTAGTCTGGGCTGTTAGAGAAACCACAGCAGCACTGAGCCCAGTATGTTTATTATTTGTGTTAGAAAAGAGATTGGAGCCACTATATACAGCTGAACAAGGAAGCAAGGTTATTGTATACAGGTAAACAATGAGGCAGGGTCTATAGTACATAGCCAGGTCAAGGGGTCAGGTTTAGTTAATCTTCATAGCTAGTCTCCCTAGGGGTTCAGTTTTCAGGTGATGAACATCCAGAAGGCGAAAACGATGGTGGACATATCCTATACACACTCTAAACAGCCAACAGAGACTAGAGGAAGTCTTTGATATGCTCATGGATCTGAGACATTAGTATCTGATGCTGTGTCCAGGTCAACAAAATACATTTTCCCAGGATTTCACTTGTTCCCTACCTTGAAGAAACTACTGTTTTAGGGTCTATGCTAAACTGGCTATATCCGGAGCCATTGATGTTCCAGAAGCTCAGGCACCAAATGGAGACCACAGGGTCACAGAGGGGTAGACTTAGGGAACTTGCAAAGAGCTCACAAGAGTTCTTGGAGTGAGATAGAGAGAGGTGGGAGGACACTGAGAAGAGAACACAGGTCCTTACATTACCAGGTAAATGCTCTAACAGCCCAGGTGTTGGTATTCTGTTTTCTCCTATTGTGGTTGTTTTTTAAGTCAGTCTCATTAAGAAGTTCAAGCTGAGCTCAAATGCACAGAGATTCCCCAGCCTTAGGCTTCCAAGTATTGCAAATGGAGACACAAGCTCCTGTGCCTGGCTTTTTTGCCATTTTTATTTTCAGTTTTTGATTTTTGAGACAGAGTTCCACTAAGGATCCTGTCTGACCTGAAACAAGATTTATAGACCAAGTTGGCCTCAAATTCATTACAGTTCCTCCTGCCTCTGCCTCCCAAATGCTGGCATTAAAAGCTTGCACCATCATGCCTAGCCCTTGGTTTTTTTGAAACAAGGTCTCATATAGCTCAAGCTGGCCTCAAATTCACAATGGTAGTCAAGGATGTTCCTCATCTCCTGAATGCTGGCATTCTTATTCTTGACTACAATTGTGAAGTAGGACAAAGAATAAAATCAGAAGTGCAGTGGAGGCAAGTACATTAGCAACCCTGTGACTATCCATTAGGAGAACGATCTCACTTTGGGAAACTAAAATTCTGCATTCATTCAATGCTAATTCATTACACTGGACACAAAGGGTCATGCTCCTGATCCCAACACCAGGAAGAGGTTGGAGCAGGGAATTGCCAAGGCATTTGAGAACATCCCTTGTTGCAGAGAGACTTCCAAGCCAGCTTTTGCTGCTGAGTAAGAGCCTGTATCAAAATAAATAAATAAATAAATAAATAAATAAATAAATAAATAAATAAATAAATACAATTGCCATGTATGGTAGTGCTACATACTTAATTTTAGGAGGAAGATGAGGAATTCTCTGCCAGCCTTGGTTCTATCCTGAGTTCTTGTCAAACCTGAATCACATGAGACCTTATAAACAAACAAACAAGGAAAAATGGGAGCTGAGCTGAGGCTATGGTTCTGTTGATTGGATGATTGCATAGCATGAACAAATCCTGGGTTTGATCCATAGCGCCACATAAAACAGACATTATGCTGCATGCTTGTAAGAGCAGCACTTGGCAGGTGGAAACAGGAAGGTCAGAAAGAAGTTCAAGGACATTCTCACTTGTTCAGTGAGTCAGAGGCTAGCCCTTGTATATGTCCTTTCTCAAAATCTAACAGAACACTGTCACAATCTTTCACGCTTCTGGCCCCTGTCAACTACCACTGAACTTTCTGTCTATGAATGTGACAGAATTGGGTATTTTCCTCTATAGTGCTGAAGATCATGTTAGTGTGTCCAACACTAAAGGCTGTTGTTCTACCAATGAACTTCAGCTCCAGGCTTCTGGGTCCTTCTCCCATGTGGAAATTGTCCATTTCCATCTGTCTTATTTTACTTAGCATCATGTCCTTCAGTCTCATTCATGTTGCAGAACATATCAAATGTTCCTTTCATTTTAAGGCTTAATAAAGTTCTTTTATTAATATACAATTTTGTGTGTGTTTGTTTTTCAGGGTATTCTAGGGGCAATGAATGGCTTTACCACTGAGCTACAGTCCCAGAGATATTTTCAGTTTTGTTTATGAATTTACTCATTAGTGGACATTTAGGCTGCTTCCTTATTCTGAATGCTGCTTCTATCTTTGGCTATCAGAAATACTCCTGGGACTAGGGCGATGGCTTAGTGGTTAGCAGGATTTACTGCTCTTCTGGAAGACTAGAATATGGTTTCCAGGGTCCACATTTCATAGCTTATAATTGCTCCAGGTCCACAGAATTCAAACAGACAAGGTATATATTCATATAGACATACATGAATAAAAACAAAATCTTTTTTTTTAAATAAAAGGAATGCTGGGGCTGGGGGTATAAGTTAGTGGCACAGGACAAGTCTAGCACATTTGAAGCCCTGAGTTCCACCTTCAGCACTAGCCATGTGTGGCAGTACATGCTGTAATCCCAGCACTTGAGACGCTGTGGAAGTGCTGTGAATGTGAGGCCAGCCTAGGACACAGGACAACACTCTGTCTCCAAACAACAGCAAGGGGCTAGAGAGATGGTTACCTGTGAAGAGCACTTGCTGTTCCTCCAGAGGACCCAAACTCAGTTGCCAGGGCCCAGACCAGGGGGCTCTCAACTGCCTGTAGCTCTACCTACAGAGGATGTGATGTCCTCTTTTGGACTCCTCACACATAAGAAATACAACAAAGAGCCAGACATGGTAGCACATGCTTGTTATACCTGTCCTAGGTGAGTGGAGTAGGCAGGTTCCTGGGGTTCACTGACCAGCTAGCTATCCTTCCAGATGGTGAGCTCCAGGTCAACTGAAAGACCTTGTCTGTGGAGGCAAGCAAAAACAACGCAAGCAGCTCTGGAGGAGCCTCAGCTGAGGCTGACCTCTCTTTCACATACTGCTACAGGTGCTACAAACACAGACACAAACACATATGTACACAAATGTATGCACACATACATGTGAACATTAGGATACACACAAGCACCCACTCATTCATTAAAGAAGTCATAGAATCTCTTGCTTTCTTGGATGTATTTATTTTATGAGTATGAGTTTTTTTAAAGAATGAATTTCATTTATATGTGTGAGTGCTTTGCTCAAATGTATGCCTGTGTACCATATGCACACCTGGTACACATGGAGGTCAGACGAGGGCATCTGATCCTCTTTGACTGGAATTATAGATGGCTGAGTGTCACCATGTGTGTACTGGGAACTGAACCTGTGCCCTGTGCAAGAGTAACAAGTGCTCTTAATCACTGAGCGTTCTCTCCATCTGTTTCCTCCACCAATACAAATATTTTTAAAGTTAGACTGGAGCCAGCTATGGTGGAACATGCCTGTAATCAATCATAGCAGAGGGAGGAGGATCATGATTTCTAGATCAGCCGGTGCTGCATAATTTAACAGACAACCTTGGTTATTTATGAGTCCTGTCTCAGAACAGCAATAACCTAAATAAATAAATAAATAAATAGATAAATAAAAAAATGCCGATATTGCTTTTTTCTGGTGTTGTATCTGTTTTAATTATCCCACTCAACAGCTGATTAGCTCAGCCTCTTATCTGCCATAGACTAAGGCCTAGTTTTTCTTCTTGTATTTTCCCTTTTCTCCCTATACTGTGGTAAAATAAACTTTGCTTGCCTCATGGGATGCCATCCTGGCTAGGAGGAGAAGAAAAGGTGAGAGACCAGAAGATAAATTAGCAGCTATTATTAAGACCTAAAATAGGTACTGTAAAGAAGTTTATTAATGCCCTAAGGGGAAGAGCCACCTCACTGCATTCTTTCCCCACCCACTAGAGATACAGTTGCTAGGAACCTGGACCCTCCCCCGAGGGAGGGACACTTGGTCATGGTCAATGGTCTGGGAACCTTCCCATAGCCAATCGATTCAAAATGTAGCATATTGACCAATAGATGCTTGCCAGGAAGGAATTGCTCCTGCCTTGGGCATGCTGGGAGGGACCAGAATCTATGTCTCACCCAACAAACCTGGGCGCAGCGTGCTCAGCTCCCACCTGGGCGGTGGGTGTTGTGGGCCCAAGCTGCAGATTGTAATTTACAATAAAAAGACCCTCATGTGTTTTGCAATGGAGTCGATTCCTGTAGATCTTTTGGGGGCTCTCGAAATTGGTATAACAAAGGGACTATGGAGGTTCCTTGGACAAGTTTCCTACTAGTAGTTGCAAAGTGGCTCTTGGATGGTTTAAGGAGATGAACTGGAAGCAGCCAGCCTTCAATCAACTGACAGAGTCCCTTAGCTTCTGGACAAAACAGTAATGAAAGGGGACAATAAGTGACTTAGAAAGTCACAAACAACAGTGAGAGTTCATTACCAGATGAGTCCTGGTGAAAACTTGTACATAGTAATCCCTGATTTGTGAGTTTTAAAACCAACACTATATTAGAAAAATGTAAAGCAATATTAAAATCACGTTTCAATTTATTATCACAAACCTGTTACTAAGAAAGCCTAGTGGTGGACCTGGATCCTAGGCAGCTCATGGCAGGAGGAACAGCATTTATTATTTCAGGATTTGATAGAGACCTAGGCAGTTGGACATACATTTTTAAAGTAGTTTAATTTGAATAGACCTTTATAACTTTGAATTTTTAGCATCATGTAAAAATTATTTTGAACCAGGTTTGAATCATATATATTGTAAAACATAACATTGAATTGTTATAAAAATCCATACCAATTTAAAATGAGACTTGTTGCTGTCCATGTGTGATGTGTGACCATAGCGTCATAGTGAGACCAGGTGCTTGTTGGTGGGAAGGCTGTATCGGCAGAATTTGAACTTGACGTGCATGTGGCATGGCTGATCAGAAGTCTGAAAACCCTCTTCTGCATGCCTCCTCTGGTGGCAGGTGTCCCATGGGAGATTTAAAACCTCGCCCCTGTGCCTGAGGCAGTGGCACAACATACAGCCATCTGTGTGTGTGCAGGGTCCCCAGAAATTGCTTACCTAACTGGAATAGTTTAGAAGCAGGCTGTGTCTGTGTCTGAAGCAGCAGTTTCAGCCTCTGGCCTGAGCCTTTTAGTTTCCCCAATGTGATTTTGGTGCAGCGTGAGTGTCCACCATGTCTGCAGTGCTCAGAGCACATGACAGGATGCTGAGTGTGAGCGGCCATGAGCAGAGGGACAGGTGTGTGTGGTAAGGGCAGGGCAGTTGAGGGAAAGTGTAAGTTTTAAGTCGTATGTGGATGAGTGGTGGTTAGGGATAGGTAGAACAGAAAAAAAGATCTGTTGCCAGCATCATGGTCTGATTAAGGGTACCTGGTATAACAGACCAGGGGCTACCAGGTGATCCTTTTCCAATGCTCTAATGTTAGGACCAATGAAATGATGATGTGCACAACAGATTTCATATGAAAGAGTTTTATTAGATGGAGATGAAGAGTGAGAGAGAAGGAGAGAAGACATGATAGGAGGAAGAGAAAGGAGCGCCCTGACAGAGAAAGGAGAGAGAACAGGAGAGCAAGAGAGTAAGAGAGTAAGAGAGCAAAAATGCAAGAGAGGGACAAAGAGACTGGCTGATTCTTTTAAGGAGTAACTTGACCACACTACCAGGTGTGGCTACATGGCAGGGGACACATGACGACATCATAGGTTGCTAGGTAACCCAGAAGCAGGCTACCTAAAAACAAACATATCTTCTGGAGGTATCTCCATCCCTGATCTCAAGATATACTATAGAGCAACAATATTAAAAATGGCATGGTACTGGTATAGAAACAGAGTGGTGGATCAATGGAATCAAATCGAAGTCCCAGAAATAAATGCACACACCTATGGACACCTGATTTTGATAAAGATGCCAAAACCATACAATGGAAAAAGATAGCATCTTTAACAAATGGTGGGAGAATGATCTCTCCCTCTGGTTTCTTCCATTAGCCTATATGGCTCAGGCATCTATTCTTTTTCCCCCATCCTCTAGCTCTTCTTGGTTGTACCATAGACTCTCAGACAGTACCAGACTGTGGTATGTCACCAGAATTTCAATAGGCCCCACAGGTCTTAGGTCATTTGTCTGGCATCCAGGCCAGCAGACTGACAATGGAGGAGAGCAATTTGTAGGGGAAGCCAAATATCTTCTAGGAAGGTGTGGGACTCTGCTGGATAAGGATGAAGTAGGTCATCTCTGGATAGCCAATCCTTTGTACTCCATCTATGAGGATAGAGTCCTTTTTCTCAGCAGGGTTCTGAAATGTCTCCCTTATCTGAGTAACTCCAAGTCTTGCAATGAGGTCACATGTCCCTAAGGGCCCATTACAGGCCAGACCTTCCCTTGATAAGGAAAGTGCTCTAACCAGCATCTTGGAATACCTAAAAATGCCCCACCCTGCTCAGAACCTTAGTCTAGCAGTGACATTCAATTGTACACAGAGATCTCACCCATAGGTTTTTTGAGTACTGTATTTTCCTTCTTGTGATAGGACCATTTAAGTATCCCTGATTTCCTGAATGTGGGGATGTGTAAGCAGGCATCTCTATGGCCAGTCCCCAAGGGACCTGACAATCGGGGCATCAGGCATCTAGGCCACCTTTGGAATACCTGTGGAACACCTGCTACCACCTGCACAAGCTCTTTCTCTCTCTCTCTCTCTCTCTCTCTCTCTCTCTCTCTCTCTCTCTCTCCTACCATGCCCAGAGATGATGGTCTCTGTGACACCTCCCCCTTCCATTAAGAAAACCTCACACATGGAACCAGTCACCTCTGTGATTATGAATCTGTCATATGACTCCACTACACAATCCTAACACTACCCCAGCCAATCAAACACATTCACTCCTGACATCCCTCCCTCTGCCAAGGGTTTGTATTGCCTTTGATTTCACAGGCATAAAGGTACACACATTTACGTTTTCTCATTTCAAGACCTGATGAGATTCTTCATTTTTCTTCCACAGAGTCCTCTTTGTTGCAGCTAACTGGGTCTGGGCCTCGCCTGACCTGTGTCTTGGCTGCAAACTGACAGGGCATAAAGTTTGGCCCACACCTTTGTTGTGCTGAGCATAGCAACTTGACCAAGAGCTGTAACGCTTTGGTATTTGCCATAGGCTTTGGAGAACCCAAGCTTCCATTGACCCTGGTGACCTCATGCTAAAAGAGCTAAACTGTAACACTTGTGGAAAACCTTTTCCACACCCCTTAGAGCACTCAGGCCTCACCCTAAGGTGCTCTAGCTACCCCTGAGAGAAACAAAACCCCATTCTTCATCTTTTCAGCTTCTTTAGTTCTTTGTATATACTGGATATTAGTCCTCTGTCAGATAAAGGGTTGGTGAAGATTCTTTCCCAATCTGAAGGCAGTCGTTTTGTTTTGATGACGGTGTCCTTTGCTTTACAGAAGCTATTCAGTTTCATGATGTCCCATTGATTGATTGTTGCTTTTAGAGCCTGTGCTCTTGGTGTTCTGTTCAGGAGGTTTTCTCCTGTGCCAATGAGTTCTAGGCTGTTCCCCACTTTTTCTTCTAACAAATTTAGAGTATCTGGTTTTATGTTGAGGTCTTTGATCCACTTGGACTTTAGTTTTGTGCAGGGTGAGAAATATGGATCTATTTTCATTTTTCTGCATGTAGACATCCAGTTGGACCAGCACCATTTGTTGAAGATGCTGTCTTTTTTCCATTGAATGGTTTTGGCTTCTTTTAAAAAAAAAATCGAGTATTCATAGGTGTGTGGGTTTATTTCTGGGTCTTCTATGCAGTTCCATTGATCCTCCTTTCTGTTTTTATGCCAATACCATGCAGTTTTTATTACTATTGCTCCATAGTACAGCTTGAGATCGGGGATGGAGATACCTCCAGATGATCTGTTGTTGTACAGGATTGTTTTGGAGATTCTGGGTTTTCCACATGAAGCAGAGAATCTTTTTTTCAAAGTCTGGAAGAATTGAGTTCATATTTTGATAGGAATTGCATTGAATCTGTAGATTGCTTTTGGCAGGATGGCCATTTTCACAATGTTAATCCTACCAATCCATGAGCACGGGAGATCTTTCCATCTTCTGATATCTTCTTCAACTTCTTTCTTCAGAGACTTGAAGTTTTTCTCAAACAGTTCTTTCACTTGCTTGGTTAATGTCACCCCAAGGTACTTTACGTTATTATTGGCTATTGTGAAGGGTGTTGTCTCCCTAATTTCTTTCTCGCCCCTTTTGTCTTTGGTATACAGGAGGGCTTCTATTATTTTGAGTTGATTTTGAATCCTGCCACTTTGCTGAAGGTGTTTATCAGCTGGAGGAGTTCTCTGGTTGAATTTTTGGGGTCGCTCATATATACTATAATATCATCTGTGATTAGTGACACTTTGACCTCTTCCTTTCCGATTTTTATGCCCTTGATCTCCTTTAGTTGTCTTATTGCTCTGGCTAGGACTTCAAGTACTATGTTGAAGAGATATGGAGAGAGTGGTCAGCCTCATCTTGTCCCTGATTTCAGTGGCTTTGATTTAAGTTTCTTTCCATTGAGTTTGAGGTTGGCTATGGGCTTACTGTATATTGCCTTTACGAGGTTTAAGTATGTGCCTTGTATCCCTGATCTCTCCAAGACTTTAAACATGAATGGGTGTTGGACTTTGTCAAATGCTTTTTCAGCATCTAAGGAGATGATCATGTGGTTTTTCTCCTTCAGTTTGTTTATGTGGTGGATTACATTGATGCATTTCCGTATGTTGAACCAACCTTGCATGCCTGGGATGAAGCCTACTTGGTCATGGTGGATGATATCTTTGATGTGTTCTTGGTTTCGGTTTGCAAGTATTTTATTGAGAATTTTTGCGTCAATGTTCATTAGAGAGAAAGGTCTGAAGTTCTCTTTTTTTGTTGGGTCTTTGTGTGGTTTAGGTATCAAGGTAACTGTTGCTTCATAGAATGAGTTTGGTAATGTTCCTTCTGTTTCTATTTTGTGGAATAGTTTGAGGAGAATTGGTGTTAGCACTTCTTTGAAGGTCTTGTAGAATTCTGTGCTGAAACCATCTGGCCCAGGCCTTTTTTTGGAGGGGAGACTGTTAATGATTGCTTCAATTTCCTTGGAGGATATAGGGCTATTCAGTCTTTTTACCTGATCTTGACTTAATGTTGGAAGATGTAATTTATCAGAAAAATTGTTCATTTCATTTAGATTTTCAAATTTTGTGGCATATAGGCTTTTGTAGTATGACCTAATGATTGTTTGAATTTCTTCAGTGTCTGCAGTTATGTCCCTCCTTTCATTTCTGATTTTGTTGATTTGTATAGATTCTCTCTGCTTTTTAGTTAGTTTGGCTAAGGGTTTGTCAATCTTATTGATTTTCTCAAAGAACCAGCTTTTTCTTTCATTGATTCTTTGAACAGTTTTATTTGTTTCTAATTGATTGATTTCAGCCCTGAGTTTGATTATTTCCAGCCATCTGCTCCTCTTGGGTGTATCTGCTTCTTTTTTTTTTCTAGGTTTTTCAGTTGGGCCATTAAGTTGTTTGTATGTGAAGTTACAAATTTCTTCTTGAAGGCACTTAGTGCTATAAATTTTCCTCTGAGCACTGCTTTCAATGTGTCCCATAAATTCGGGTATGTTGTGCCTTCATTTTCATTGAATTCTAGGAAGTCTTTAATTTCTTTCTTTATTTCTTCCTTAACCCAGCTGTCATTGAGTAGCACTTTGTTCAGTTTTGATGTGAGTGTCGGCCTCTTTCAGACCTAAGCTGATCTCCCCTGCCCCACACATGACACACCACTCTTTTTCCCTCCCCCTCCCTGAAGGCCATTTTTTTTCTCCCAAAATACAGGCTTAAAAGTATCACCACACTGAAGAAGTTCAGTGGTTGAATACTTGTATGCTATACATGAGGCCTCACTTCCAGCCCCAGCTCCACAAAACAAAAACAATAAAGACACACACAAAAAAATCAAAATGGTCCCACAACTACACAAATATGCTTCTTCAAATGTATTCTTTCTCTTGTAAGAGGTCATTACTCCTGAATGGAAGTAAAACCCGTGATAAAATTAAAATTCATATTGTAAGTGGGAAAATGAAATACTAAAACCTTAATGGGACTTGTAGATTAAGTATTAGCATGCCTTTGACATAGGGAATACTTGTTTCTGATAGCTCCCTATAGATTTATGAGAATAATACTAAAATTACAAGCAAGTGGAAATGTGATCATGCAAAGCATTAGAAAAACCCTGAAGATATTTTTAACTACCCTCTCTCTCATCCCACATCAGAACACCTAGCTCTACCTTCCCTTCTGTAATTGTCCTGCTTGTTGATTTTTGAGGTAAGAGTACCATGCATATGAAACTGGCTTTGTACTTGATTTTGTCAAAGGTAGCCTTGGACTCCTAATTGCCCTGCCTCTGCCTGCTGAGTCCTGGGATTAATGTGCCATCACATTCAACTCTGTTGGCTTGCTTCAGTGTAAACTGATGGCCATCAGCTGTGTCCAGCCTAAAACGTGCCTCAGCCACATATCCTTCTTTGACCTGAGTTTAAGGACAAAGAAAACTTCAGAGGTCAGAGCTGCTGTGAGGTTGAAGGAAGCACTCTGCCAGTTAACTGCTAGGATTTGAGTAGAGCACACAGGCCTGGTCCTTTAACTGGATGGATAGGACAGAACGAAGGGGAACCAGCAGGTGACCTCATCATGTGCATACCTCCTTAGGGTCAGAAACCTTAGTTCAACCAGACTCCTTCATCCCCTTGGAGTCTCCAGTATCCACTGGACTGATGAACATGCAAAAAATGTACAATCAAGTCCCATGCAAATGAGCAGCATATACCCAGTCTTGCATTTTTCAACATTTGTTGCAATGGCTTTCTTCTGGGAAGGCCCTCAAGTTTTTGTCCACTATCAGCTGAAAGGTTAGTAGTTGATTTGTATAATGGAAATTGATTCCATCAAGCAATTGAGAGAAATGGAAGCTCAAGAAGAGCTCTCGAAGGCTAGCACAGGGCAGCACCTATCAAGACTGCGTGGGCAGGCTGCTTACTGCTATTTTCTGAGTGACTCTATTTAGGGCCACCAACCACCAGCAGAGTGAGCTGAGTAAACACTGTCACAGGTACAGTGAACTACCACGAGGGTCCTTGGAGTCTCGGTTGCATGAGCAACTAAGACTAGTATAGTCTAAGGATTGCTATGGTATTAGCACATATCCCCAGCAGCACCTTCATCCAATTTGCAAGTCACACCTTGCCTTTTGCCTTCTTCTAGAACCCACAGTGCCAATAACTCTAGCCAGAGACTTCGGCACCAAGAGTATCATTTATTTATTTATTAAAATTAAACTTGTTACATGCCACTCATGAGGCTAGACCCTCAGAGAACTCCTACGGGGGGACACATTCAGCAACATGTTACAACATGTACGAGGGAAGAGCCACTCCTGGCTACACAGAGGGATTGACAATTATCCAGAGGGGATGGGCAATGACCCAGAATACCATCAGGATAGGGAATTCAGAAAAAAAGCACTCCAGGGGAACTGAACTGTAAATGCATGTTGAGGCATAAGGAAAATGGACATGGGAAACCCACATCCACTTGAGAAACTTTTCACTTTCGTGGTCGTGCCCCTTTGCCTCTCCCCTTACTTAATGCGGTGTTTTCAGCAGCATGAACAGGTTGGCCCGATGACATGGGCACATCAGGAGACCTAGGCTTTGCAGATGCACTGGGCAGGCTGGGCTCATTCTGTGAGTGTAGCTTACGGCGTTTCCTACGTGGCTTACCCTGTGACATACATATAAATCTATTTTTTCTCTTTTTCCTTCGTTGGGCCAGGAGATACGCAGCCCGACGCTCCTTGGCCTTTTTGTTGGTAATATTTTGCTCAGATCCAGACTCAGGCTCCTGCTCTTGTGCAGGCTCCAGCTGTGGCTGGGCCTTGGCCTCTGCTTCCTCCTTGGGCTCAGGCTCAGGCTGGGGCTTAGGCTCTTGCTCTGGGTGGGGCTGTGGCTCAGGCTGAGGCCCAGGCCCAACCCTACGACGTTTCCTACGTGGCTTACCCTGTGACATACATATAAATCTGTTTTTTCTCTTTTTCCTTTGTTTGGCCAGCAGATATGCAGCCCGCCTGTCCTCAGCCTCCTTGTTGGTAGTATTTTGCTCAAATTGACACTCAGAGTCCTGCTCTGGCTCAGGCTCCAGCTGGGGCTCCGACTTAGGCTTAAGCTGGGTCTTGGGCTCAAGCGATCCCTGAGCCTCTGCCTCAGGGTCGGGCTCATGCTCAGGTTCCTGCTCTGGCTGGGGTTTGGCCTCTGTCTCAATATCGTGCTGTGTCTCTGACTCAGGCTGGGGCTAGGCCAATACCTCTGGCTGAGTTTCAGGCTGCCTCTCAGGCTCAGACTGGGGCTTGGCCTCCTGCTCTGGCTGGGGCTCATTCTGTTGGTGCAGCCCCCCCTCTGGCTGGCTCTGGCTCTGGCTCTGGCTCTGGCTCTGGCTCTGGCTCTGGCTCTGGCTCTGGCTCTGGCTCTGGCTCTGGCTCTGGCTCTGGCTCTGGCTCTGGCTCTGGCTCTGGCTCTGGCTGCAGCTTGGGCTCAGGCTGTGGTTTGGGCTCCAGCTCGGCCTGCAGCTCTCCCTCTGGCTCGGTCACAGGCTCCTGCTCTGGCTCTGGCTGTGGCTTGTGCTCAGGTTGGGGTTTTTGTTCAGCCTGAGGCTCGGTCTCTGGCTGAGGTTGCAGCTCTGGGTCTGGCTCCAGCTCTGCCTCTGCCTCTGGCTCTGGCTTAGGCTCACTTGATGGATAGTTGGTGGTTCCATAAAGATCCCACAGGTCACAATCATCAGCTGCACTGAGAATGGAATTAATACTTTGAAGCAGTTCTCTTTCATACTCAAGTATTTGGTCGTCATCACGGGAATCATCTGAAATTCAAGAGACATATGTAAATAAGCTTCTTCTACCCACTCTGTACAAAAAGACATCAGCAGGATATTAAACACAAACTAAGCTGAAGTAGTTGAATGTTTGGACATTCTGAATCACAGTTAAAAAACATAGTTTTAGATAGTGCCTTCTATTCTGAATTTTCCTGAGAGAAGTGACTGATAAACTAGCAATGAAAATATGATTCCCACTTTGAAATCCTATTGTCTAAAGAGCATGAGGTACTTGCTCAATTGTTCCTTAACACAAATCTGATGCCTTGTGGACCATAGCCAAATAAGGGCAATTGCTTCAATAAAGCAGTATTTCATGTATATGAAGTTAAAATTCTCTAGCTTAGAAAAGTTCTTAATTTAGTCACTGTGGTCCTGCTGGACTTTTGGTGCTTGCTGCCTTATACAATAAGGTATGGAGTAGATAGTAGATCTTTAACAGTTTTCACTGTTAACCTCTGCTAACCCCAGTCTCCACCCAGCTGGAAAGAAGGTAGAGTAATGCTTCTTACTCTCTTCTCTTTCTTGTCCATAAAGGATGAAAAGAGAAGAGGGAGGAGCAGAGTTTTAGGCAGATAGAACTCTAACCAAATCTAAGGCAACAGGAAGTTGCAGTTGTGTTAGGGAATCAACCATGGTGTAGGGACCCCAGCACATGATGGAGAAAGAAAAGGGGGCACTGGCTACAAAATCGTCACAAAATTAATGTTTGCAGAGGCAGATCCTAAAACAGCCACATGTGGCAAGGCTTCAGAGCTCAGCTGTTTCTCTAAGCAGAAATGATACTTGCCTTTGTTGCTCATTTCATAGATCTTAGCTTTCTTTTCTTCAATTGGAGATCCAGTGTCAGAAACTGAGTCAGTCACCACACAGCTAAGTTGTAAGGTAGAAAAAGAAACCAAGAAAATATGAGCACGGTATTCTTCTCTTCAGGACATTTCCCCTACTTTCTACAATAAGCATGATCACTTGTTAAATTTTGGATGTTTCCTACACCAACTCTGTTCCCCTTCACTAGATTTGTTAAATCTTTCAATTATTCCTCATTTCCATGTTTCTATACACCTTTCCACTGCTCTTACAAAAGGAGGCATCTTACAGAAGTCACAATCTGAACAAAGCAAAACCAAACTCCAACTGAGCAAGTAACTCAATGTCTAATGTCTGGTATCCAGTCATGATCTTCTCCAGCTCTGTAGCATGCCTAGCTTGTCTCCTAAGATCAAGGTGGCTCCACTCCATGACTGCCGCTGTTCTTGGTGCTTGTTCCATGCATGACACTGGCATCTTCAAATGGCTAGAGTCTCTTGCTTCAACTGGGCTGCACTCCTACCAATAGCCTCTCCTGGGTTCTCTTAGAGAAATGTAGCTCTGCCTCACAGTGCCAAGCCTCAGCTGTTCTTCATGACACATTCATGACTAAAAAAACAGTACCAATTGTGTGACTCTTGGAGACTAGCAGGTTCTGCTGTCAGCACAAGCTACAAACCAGACAACAGTCTCTGGATCACCACTTCTGTGTGCCAATTCTGAGAAAACACTTTCCAGAATATTTCATCTCAGTGCTGCTGGTCATTTCTTAGTTACTGCTAATTTCTCAGCTCCAGCTGTCCAGCATCAATTATCCCAGCAAAGGAAAGGATTTTTCTTTAGTTAATCTAGTATCTTGTTAATCACAGCCAGTTTTTCAGCCCCAGCTACCTACACCCACAGATTCCTAACTCAAGACATGAAACAGTCCCAATAGAGACCTTAAATGACTTCCAATCTTCCCTCTGGAACTTCACAAACCAGGCCTCCATCATCTGCATTTTTCTCCACACTAACCTTCTGTGTTCCCAGGAAAGAGCTTGCCCATCTTTGAACACTCAATAGATTTTCTAGCCCTCAAAGTTCCAAATTCCTTTCAAAATCCTCCACAAAGTTACACAGTCAGGTCTGTCATAAGGGTAACCACCCTGTTTACCTTTTCTGTCTCATGTAGGGTTTCTGTTGCTGTGCTGGAATATCACATCCAAAAGCAACTTGAGAAAAAAAGAGTTTATTTGGCTTATACTTCCTCATCAGTGCTTATCACTGAAAGAAGTAGAATAGGAAAAGGCTAAAAGCTGTAGGCAGGAGCTGAAGCAGAGCTTGCTTACCCACTTGGCATGCTCAGTCTGCTTTCTTACAGAACCCAGGAGTACCAGTCCAGCGATAAGCACACCCACAATAGGCTGGGCCCTCACTTCAATCACTAATTAGGAAAAACCTACAGGCTTGCATACTACCCAATCTTATGGAGGCGTTTTCTCAATTGAGACCTCCCTATTCTAAAATGATTCTAGCCTGTGTCAATGTGCCATGAAGCTCGCCAACAGGTACTCTTTAGCCCAAGATATACTGGAAGTCACAGACATTTTTTTCGTCAGGCTTCCAAGGTCTAGGTTTACAGACATGCACCCCTGCAAGATGTACCTTTTAAATTATCAATGTTGGTGGAGGTGTATATTGTGTGTAGCTGTGCATGCACGACAACACATATGTGGAAGCTATAGGACAACTTTGTGAAGTCAAGTGTCTCCTTTCACCTTTACACTGGTTCTGGGGATCAAACTCAAGTTATCAGAGTTGTGTGGCAAGTACCTCTACCCAGTGATCCATCTCTGGACATGAAACACTTATACTACAGAAGAAAAACACTCCAAATACTTGTTACAAATTTTTTTCTGCATCCACTATAGACACCAAGTTTAATCTACTTCTACCATGTATGTTGTCTTTAAAGCTGCCAATTTGATGAACCTTTGATCTCCTACTTAATACTCTAGCCTTAAAGAATCTTTCTAGGCTGGGTGTGTGGCACATGCATTCAATTCCAGCACCCAGGAGGCAGAGCTGGGCAGATCTCTCTGAGTTCAAGGCCAGCCTGAACATAGTAAGCCCAGGACACCCAAAGCTACTTAGAGAGGACCTGCCTCAGACACATACAAACAAAATTATTGTCTTCAAGGGGCTGCAGAGAAGGCTCAGCAGGTAAGAATACTTGCTGTTCTTTTTGAAAAAGATTTTCCTTTTTTATTTTATTTTTCCCTTGAGACAGGGTTTCTCTGTGTAACATCTCTGGCTATTCTGAAAACTCACCCTATAAGCCAGGCTTGCCTTGAACTCAGAGAGATCTGCCTGCCTCTACCTCTCTAGCACTGGTATAAAAGGCCCTGTACGTTACTATATCGGTCATGATTTTTCATTTTTATTTTTTTCATGTGTATAGGAATTTTGCCCATGTGAATATGCATGTACTGTGTGCATACAATGTATTTGGCTTCCAGAAGAGGGCACCAGATCTTTGAGACTGGATTTACAGACAGTTGTAAGCCACCATGTGGGTGCTAGGAGTCAACTTTTGTCTTCTGGAAGATCACCAAGCCATCTCTCCAGTTCCCGAAACTGGCTGCTCTTGCAGCATACCCTGGTCTGATTCTCAGCACCCACACAGGAGATTATAACTGGTGGTAACTAGTTCTAGGGGGTCTAACACCTCTTCTAGGAATCATGGGTACTAAGCACATATACATACAAGCAGGCAAATGCTTCTACACAAAAATAAAGACACCAATGTTTTTTAAAACAGAACATTCTTGTTGGGCATGATGGCACATGACTTTAATCCCAGAACTCTGTTAGTTTGAGACCAGACTTGTGTATGTTATGAGTTATAGGACAGTCAGGGTTTACAAAGAGACTCTGCCTGAAAAGAAGGAAAGAAAAAGAGAAAGGAAGGAAGGGAAAGGAAAGGGAAAGGCTTCTCTTAATTTCTAGCACATGGTTACCTTTTGGTTCTCACTCCATTTCTACCTGATCATCACTTTTTCCACAAATTACTGGAACAGATCTCAGGAAGCTCTAAAAGCTAGGCTAAAACACTCTGATATTTATATGATGAGTTATTTGTATTGGTCGTCAATATGATCACAGTACACGTATAAGATCACCATGAGGCAAGATGCAGCCTGGATCATAAAAGGCAAAATGTCTACTTTTTTTCTAAATGATTGAGACTAGAAAGTTCAAAGACATTTTTAAAAACCAACTAGTTGAGCATGAATTCTAGAAGTTAAGATGCAGAGGCCAAAAGTGCAAAGCCAACATTTATCTATACAATGAGTTCCAGGATAGCCAGGACTACATAGTGAGACCCTGTCTCAAAAAGCCAAAACTAGTCAATCATGGTGATACACATATTTAATCCCATCATGAGGGAGGCAGAAGCAGGCAGATCTCTATGAGGTAGAGGCCAGCCTGGTCTGTAGAGTGAGTTCCGGGACAGCCAGACCTATCCAATAAGACTCCATGTACAATAAGGTACACACACGCACACACACCCACAACCACATACACACACCTATAAAAATGAAGCAACAGCTGAAGAGTTAAAGCATGGCTCAAGACAAGAATCAGATACTTTAAACTGGTAATAAAGTCAGACATCCAACATGATGCTGTTGAGAAAATGTGATGTTTACTCTTAATTCTTCCTGCCTAGGACATTGGGTGGAAAAAAGGAAAAGTCAAGATCCAACCATTTTCCTGCTTAGCTTGACTCTTTCTTCTCCGACACTGGAGACTTATCTAAATCAAAGAAAGAAAAAGCATTAGGAAGCATCATAAAATCTAGTAGTTCATGTCTTTTACTCCTGAAAACTAGCTTATGAATTACAGCTAACTGGAGACTAGTGACATAGGTCAGGGGTAGAGCACTTGATTATCATACCTTGGATATGATGTTCAGCAACAAAGAGAAAGACAAAGAAATGGAGGGAGATAGAGGTAAGAGCCAAAATAATCTATGTTCCCTATGAAAGATAGAGTGGAAATGAAAGACCCAGGAACCAAAAAGAGGCAAAGAACACATTTAATACATGAATATATTCCCCTGCTCTTGAAAGCAGAGAAATAAATTTCAACAAGCCAGAAAGAACACTAGAAAGGGCCAAACATAGGATCAGATGAATCCAAGTGTCCCAAATCTCTTATCAGTCATCTCTACAGAGACATTTAATATATGCACACTCCAATCAAAAGATGGCTCTACTTACAGTCCTCAAACTCTTCACTGCTGCTTTTTATATCCATGTTAATAATATAACTGGAAAAAAGGGGATTTTAAACTGAGGTCTACCAACAACACAGGCAATAAGATATCAACATTCTCAAATAAATGCCGGCACAACCAGTTTCCAAAATGCAAGGTCAGAAGTAGCTTTAGGCACTAACATGTGTCCAGTTTGGTCTCAATAGCAAGACCCTACCTCAAAACTAAGAATATTGTCTTAGATTCTGGGCTGGCTTTAAACCCCCATGTAGTGGAAGGTGACCTTGAATTTTTATTCTCGTGACTCTCCCATCTGAGAGCTGGGATTCACAGCAGTGTGTCTGCCATTGATTTATGCTGTGTTGGTGTCTGAAGTGAGTTTGATGCAGGCTAGGCAAATACTCTACCAACTGAGCTACATCTCAGCCCCTATATGTATTTTCTCTTTCAAAAACAAATTTTGTTTTTAATTCTATCTGTCTGGCTTTCTATATATGTCTACATATATGATTGCATATATATAGATATATGTCTTGATAGGAGCTAAGTGTTTTCAAGAATGGAGTGGAAGTCATATAACAGTAGGCATGAATTTCATCAGAGTGACTTTCTAGAAATTACTCATACTTAATAAGGTATTGTGTGCTTCATATAATTATGAGCTTCTGCCTCCTAATAGAGATGTATAGGAGTCTGGAATTCTAGAACCTAAGATTCTTGTTTCTTTATAATTCATATTTAAGACTAACCAAGATTAACACAGTTGAAATGGCTCATCTCTAAGATGTGTTTGCCAGCAAACCTAACAATCTGAATTTTATCCTGTGGACCTACATTGTAATAGGTGAAAACCAATTGCTGCAAGTTGTCTAATCTCTGATCTCTATATACTTACTATGGTACTTGCATGTCCAAACACAAAAAATAAGCAAATGTACCCTATGTTTTTTAAATTAACTGAGAAATTAGGGAATAGTGTTTCAGACATGAAATCCAATACAGGGAAGGTAAAAGCAGAAGAATTGCAAGTTCAAGGCCAGTCTGGGCTACAAAGCAAGTCATAGTTGCACAAATCAATATGCCCATTGGTGGTTTACCACTTTAATCCCAGCACTCAGGAGGTAGGGACAGGTAGATCTCTGAGTTCAAAGCCAGCCTGGTCTACAGAGTGAGTTCCAGGACAGACAAGGCTAAACAGAGAAACCCTGTCTTGAAAAAAACAAAACATCAAAAACTAAAACAAAGGAAAAAACCCTAATAAATCAATGAAATGAAAGAAAGAAAAAATAAATGAATGAATCAGAAGGCAGAGACAGGCCAATCTCTGAGTTCGAGGACAGCCTGTTCTATAGAATGAGTTCTAAGCCTGAGTTACACAGGAAAACTTTATCTAGAAAAAAAAAAGCGAAAAGCTCGTAGTGGACCCTTTATCTACTTTAAGTGTCACATTACTGAGGTGTAAAGACAAGTACAGCCCTCAATTTAACCTCCAGCTTTCTTTCAATATCGGTAGTGTTTAATTATTAATTATTCAACCCCTATTCTCCTGAAAGCTGCTCTCCCAGCCTTGCACCCAGAGCCAAACTCTCCCTGCAGTTCCAGCTGCCAGGATTGGTGGTCTAGTCTGGCCCAGTCCTTTGGAATGAGTTACACCAGGGCTCAACACAGGAGGCTGTTAGCCTTACCAGCTCCTTCCACTAAGCAAAGCCCCCTCACCTTCCCATTGGCCGCTCAGCCAGGGGCTCTCACAAGAGTCCAGTGATATTTCCCACCTCAGGCCACCCCTCCCCACGACCCATGCCCCACCTCATTCTCCCACCTACCCTACCTGGCTCTGCCCTGTCCCACCACTGTCCTGTCCTCATGCCCACCCTGCCCTAACCATTAGCCCAGCCCTGGCTCCACAGCCCCATCTGTCAGGAGCATAAACCAGCCCCCTTCAAGTACTGTCTCAAATTCCTGGCATCTTCTAGAAACAAAACTGGAACTTTGCTTTTTGGACCTCTGGTTGTTTCCACCAATCAGGCATTGAGACCCCATCCCTCCTGCTGGTCCATAGGTAATATCCTGCCCATGGTGGCCATTAGTCTCCCCTCGGCCACACAAGCCCCCCTTTTTAGCAATCCTAAGCCCCAGGTTACTAGCTAGTCCTCCCAGCACAGCAGCCTTCTCCTACCCCCTTGGGTCTTCCCACAGACGTGCAGACCATTCTCCCACAGCCCATGAAGCCTTGGCCGAGGGCTAGGCCCCTGTCCGCCCTTGTCCCCTGTCCTGGACCCAAACTCCTCTTACTACTACCCTACCCGTGTCCTGTGCTCCCTGTGTGGGGACCAGCCCCACATGAAGCCTCCTGGTTCCCCTGGTAACGGCCAAACATTGGAACCTTCTAAACCGCCAGTCCCTGGGTTCAGGGTTCACAGCTGCCATGTTCCCCGCTGCTCCCTTCTCCTCGACATCACCCCCCTTTGTTTCTATGGTCCTCTCTGAAGTCCATGTCCTGCCCCTAACCCCATCAGAATCCTGGCCGTTGTTTTCGGCAGCGCCTGGATCCATCCCAGGGCCTTCTGCACGGTTGCTGACGGCCTGGGCCCCGATCCCGGCCCCCACGGCCCTTTTTCTCTGTAAGGGGAGGTGTCTTACCGGATCTCTGTCCTCCTGATCTCAAGGGGCCACACGGAACCCGGCTTCTCCAAAGTGGTGTCTCTATTTACACCCGCGACACTCAAAGGAGACAGGGCCCCCTTAGGCCACTGTATACACACCTGCTTGTGTGCGTGTCTGGTGCAGGTCCCAGCCACCCCCCACTCCTCTGCTCCTCTGGCGAGCCAGAAAGGGATGTGTGCAGGTAGCAACTTTAATAGGGCCAAGCCCCTAGGCTCCATGGGAGTAGAGGACATATTCCCGCCTTTTGGGGCTCCCACCTCTCAGGAATGCCAGTAACGACTTTTCTGAATTTTCTAACCATGAGTTTGAGATACCTGCTCAAGTGCTTCTAGAATTGGACATCCCTGTTTAGATGCTACTTCTCACAGAAGGGCACCATTTCAATAGAGAGCTGTACCCAAGCCGGATATTGCAGCTAACCCTCTCTAACAACCCCCTTCTTTGTTTAGTTTTTAAGAGCTGGTCAAAACCTAATCAACAGGGCACTATCTAATCAGCCATCTCACCCCTGACCTCTGTGTTCACCAAGAGTCCTTACCAGGAATTCACTGATCTTCTTGTGAAAACAACAGCACAGTCTCTGTTCAGAGGACTCAGGCTCCAGCTATGGCTACCACAGAAGGGTTTTTATATTAAAAAAAAATAAAGTTAATTAAATCTGTTGAAATTTTTTGTAAGTTGTTTGTTTTAATTTAATTTCAGTGTTTTTTTTTTTTCTTACTTTTTGTAAGATTATTTGATTACATACCCAGAATTTTTTCCTGCATGTACACCTGAGAGCCACAAGAGGGCACCAGATCTCTTTATACATTTTTCATTGCCACCCGTTGATTGCAGGGAATTGAGCTCAGGACCTAGGGAAGAGCAAGCAATGCTCTTCAACTCTGAGCCATCTCTCCAGCCCCAAAGCACTTGTTCTTATAAGGACTGGAATTCAATTGCCAGCACCTATCCAGTGGCTCAGAACTACCTGTACCTCTAGTTTCAGGGAAGACAATGCCTTCTTCCAACCTCTTAATGCACCAGGCACACACATAGTACACAGACTCAAAGCCAAGCAAAACCTCTTACATGTAACACAAATGTAAATGAAAATATTAACATGTATGATAAAGGTCTTGAGCCAGACACAAAGGACACTGATGTGCCTCCTCAGTGCCAGAGACTGCAGAAGCTCAGGGCAAAGCATCTCTTGTGTCTGGGCCCCAGGGACCCACATGGACAACAAAGTAAAATCTTGTTTCTTTAAAAAACGAATATGAAAGTTAGGCTGTTTATGGTGGCTGCTACCTGTAATCCCAGCATGTGGGGAAGGAACAGGAAGGCAGACTCATGTGAGCTCAAGGCCAGTGTGGTTTACAAAGTGAGTATAGGTCATCCAAGCCTACAGAGAATCCCTGTATCAAAAAGTCTAATCAGAAAAAAAAATCATTAAAATAGACCTGTTGTTTTAGAGAAAGTGGCTTCAATTCCCAACAGCCATACACTGGCTCACAGCCACTGGTAACTTAAGTTTCAGGGATTCCATGCAGCCTTCCAAAATCAGTTACCATGCACACTCATGGTGCACTGGCAGAAACACAAACAAAACCCCTTATATGCAAAGCAAATAAAAAAATTAAACTTAAAAAAGAGTCTTGAGCCAGACACAAAAGGTTTTGTAATGCCTCTCTAGTTCCAGCTATTTAAATCTCCCTTTTGTCTGGGAACCCATGATCCCACCTGCAAAATAAAGTAAAAGCTTCATCCTTCATCCCTCTACTCCCATGGTGCCTAGGGGCTTGGCCCTATTAGAGTTGCTACCTGCACACATCCCTTTCTGGCTCGCCAGAGGAGCAGAGGAGCGGGGGGTGGCTGGGACCTGCACCATCCAAAATTCAATGTGGGGCTGTGCATGGTGGCCTATGCCTGTATCCCCAGCAGTCAGTAAAGCAACAGCAAACAGATCTCTGTTGATTCCATGACAGCCTAGTCTACATGTACGCGAAGGACAGGCAAGGCTACAGAGAAAGCCTGCCTTAAATATAAAATAAAACATTT
>JAEOAE010000936.1:0-24311 GCA_036365155.1 Meriones psammophilus
GTTTGAAGCAGGTTTTTAAATGCTCTGTAGTCTTTTCATTGGAAGAGGGTTTTTAGGTGCTCTGGAATAATTTCTTTGGAAGCAATTTTTTAAGTGCTCTGGAGTTATTTCGTTGGACGCGGGTTTTTAAGTGTTCTGGTGTCCTTTCTTTGGAAGCGGGTTTTTAAGTGCTCTGGGGTCATTTAGTTGGAAATGAGTTTGTAAGTGTTTAGTATCCTTTCGTTGGAAGTGGTTTTTTAAGTGCTCTGGAGTCATTTCATTGGAAGCGTGTTTTAGAGTGCTCTGGAATCATTTCTTTGGAAGCTATTTTTTAAGTGCTCTGGAGTCATTTCGTTGGAAGCAGGTTTTTAAGTGCTCTGGAGTCATATTGTTGGAAGCAAGGTTTTAAGTGCTCTGGAGTCATTTCGTTGGACGAGGGTTTGTAAGTGCTCTGGTGTCATTTCGTTGGATGTGGGGATGTAAGTACTATGGATTCATTTCGTTGGAAACGGTTTTTATGTGCGTTGAGGTCATTTTTTTTGGAAGTGGGTTTTTAAGTGTTCTGTTGTCCTTTCGTTGGAAGCAGGTTTTTAAGTGCTCTGGAGTCATTTTGTTGGAAGCGCGTTTTTAAGTGCTCTGGAGTCATTTCGTTGGAAGGGTTTTTAAGTGTTCTAGCCCTTTCGTTGGAAGTGGGTTTTAAATGCTCTGGAGTCATTTCCTTGGAAGAAGGTTTTAAGTGCTCTGGAGTCATTTCGTTTGGAGCGGGTTTTAGTGCTGTAGAATCATTTCAATTTGCAAGCGGGTTTTTAAGTGATCTGTGTCCTTCTGTTGAAGCGGGTTTTAGAGTCCTCTGAGTCAATTTTTTTGGAAGCGGTATTTTAAGTGCTCTGAGTCATTTCGTTGGAAGCGGGTTTTTACGTGCTGTGGAGTCATTTCGTTGGTAGGGGTTTTTTAAGTGCTCCTGAGTAATTTTTTTGAAGCAAGTTTTTAATTGTTCTGTTGTCCATTCGTTGGAAGCGGGGTTTAAGTGCTCTAGGGTCTTTTTTTGGAAGCAGATTTTAAATGCTCTGTAGTCATTTCGTTTGAAGCGTGTTTTTATGTGCTCTGAGGTCATTTTGTTGGAAGCTGGATTTTAAGTGCTCTGTGGTCATTTCATTGGAAGCGGTTTTTTAAGTGCTCTGGAGTCATTTCGTTGGAAGTGGGTTTTTCAGTGCTCTGGAGTCATTATTGGAAGCGTTTTTTAAGTGCTCTGGAGTCATTTTTGGAAGCCCATTTTTGAGTGCTCTGAGTCATTTCATTGAAGCGGGTTTTTAAGTACTCTGGGGTCATTTAGTTGGTAGCGGGTTTTAGAGTACTCTGAAATCATTTCATTGGAAGCAGGTTTTAAGTGATCTGGAGTCATTTCGTTAAGCTGTTTTTAAGAGCTCTGAGTCATTTCGTTTGAAGCCCTTTTTAAGTATTCTCCTGTCCTTTCTGTTGGAAGCGGGTTTTTAAGTGCTCAGGGTTCATTTTTTGGAAGCAGGTTTTTAAGTGCTCTGGATTCATTTCTTTGGAGGGTGGTTTTTAAGTGTTCTGGTGTCCTTTTGTTGGAAGTGTTTTTTTAAGTGCTCTGGTCATATTGTTGGATGTGGGTTTGTAAGTGCTCTGGAGTCAATTCCTAGGAAGAAGGTTTTAAGTGCTCTGGAGTCATTTCTTTGAAGCGGTTTTTAAGTTCTCTGAGTCATTTCATTGGAAGCGCATTTTTAAGTGCTCTGAGTCATTTTGTTGAGAGCGGATTTTAAGTGCTGTGGAATCATTTCGTTGGAAGCCGGTTTTTAAGAGATCTGGTGTCCTTCTGTTGGAAGCGGGTTTTAGAGTGCTCTGGAGTCATTTCTTTGGAAGCGGGTTTTTAAGTGCTCTGGAGTCATTTCGTCTGAAGCTGTTTTTTAAGAGCTCTGGAGTCATTTTGTTGGAGGGGGGTGTTTAAATGTTCTACTATCCTTTCATTGGAAGCAGGTTTTTAAGTGCTCTGGAGTCATTTCGTTGGAAGCAAGTTTTTAAGTGCTCTGAAGTCATTTCGTTGGAAGCAGGTTTTTAAGTGCTCTTCAGTCATTTCGTTGGAAGAGGGTTTTAGAGTGCTCTGTAGTCATTTCGTTGGAAGCGGTTTCTTAAGTGCTCTGGAGTCATTTCATTGGAAGCGGGTTTTTAAGTGCTCTGGAGTCATTTCTTTGGAAGCGCTTTTTTAAGTGCTCTGGAGTCATTTTGTTGGAAGCGGGTTTTTGAGTGTTCTGGAGTCATTTTGTTGGATGCGGGTTTTTGAGTGCTCTGTATTCATTTCGTTGGAAGGTGGTTTTTAAGTGCTCTGGAGTCTTTGTTGGAAGCAGGTTTTAGAGTGCTCTGGAGTAATTTCGTTAAGCGGGTTTTAATTGCTCTGGAGTCATTTCGTTTGGCGCGGTTTTTAAGTGCTCTGGAGTCATTTTGTTGAAATTGTTTTTAGAGTGCTCTGAGTCATTTCTTTGGAGCGCTTTTTTAGTGCTCTGAGTCATTCATTGGAAGCACATTTTTAAGTATTCTCCTGTCCTTTTGTTGGAAGCAGGTTTTTAAGTGCTCTGGATTCATTTCGTTGGAGGGGGGTTTTTAAGTGTTCTGGGGTCATATCGTTGGAAGTGGGTTTTTAAGTGCTCTGGAGTGAATTCCTTGGAAGAAGAGTTTTCAGATCTCTTGAGTCATTTCGTTTGGAAGCGGGTTTTTAAGTGCTCTGAGTCATTTCATTGGAAGCTGCGTTTTAAGTGCTCTGAGTCATTTCGTTGAAAGCGGGTTTTAAGTGCTGTGGAATCATTTTCGTTGGAAGCGGGTTTTTAAGTGATCTGGTGTCCTTCTTTGGAAGCGTGTTTTAGAGTGCTCTGGAGTCATTTCTTTGGAAGCGGTTTTTAAGTGCTCTGAGTCATTTCATTGGAAGCTGTTTTTAAGAGCTCTGGAATCATTTCTTTGGAGGGGGTGTTTAAATGTTCTACTATCCTTTCATTGAAACAGATTTTTAAGTGCTCTGTAGTCATTTCGTTAGGCGGGTTTTTAAGTGCTCTGAAGTCATTTTCATTGAAGCGGTTTTTAAGTGCTCTGAGTCATTTCTTTGGAAGGAAGGTTTTAAGTGCTCTGGAGTCATTTCGTTGGACGCGGGTTTTTCAAGTTTTCTGGTGTCCTTTCTTTGGAAGCGTGTTTTTAAGTGCTCTGGAGTCATTTCGCTTTGGAAGCGAGTTTTTAAATGTTTGTATCCTTTCGCTGGAAGTGGATTTTAAGTGCTCTGGAGTAATTTTGTTGAAGCGGGTTTTAATTGCTGTGGAGTGATTTTTGTTTAAGCGGGTTTAAGTGCTCTGAGTCATTTGTTGGAAGCGGGTTTGTAAGTGCTCTGGAGTCATTTTGTTGGAAGTGGGGATGTAAGTACTATGGATTCAATTCGTTGGAAACGGTTTTTTATGTGCGTTGAGGTCATTTTTTTGGAAGTGGGTTTTAAGTGTTCTGGTGTCCTTTCGTTCAAGCTATTTTTAAGTGCTCTGAGTCATTTTGTAGGAAGTGGGTTTTTAAGTACTCTGGAGTCATTTCGTTGGAAGTGTGTTTTTAAGTGCTCTGGAGTCATTTCTTTGGAAGCAGGTTTTTAAGTGCTCTGGAGTCATTTCGTCTGAAGCTGTTTTTTAAGAGCTCTGGAGTCATTTTGTTGAGGGGGTGTTTAAATGTTCTACTATCCTTTCATTGGAAGCAGGTTTTTAAGTGCTCTGGAGTCATTTCTGTTGGAAGCAAGTTTTTAAGTGCTCTGAAGTCATTTCGTTGGAAGCAGGTTTTTAAGTGCTCTGCAGTCATTTCGTTGGAAGAGGGTTTTAGAGTGCTCTGGAGTCATTTCATTGGAAGCTGTTTTTTGAGTGCTCTGGAGTCATTTCGTTGGTGGCGGGTTATTAAGTGTTCTAGTATCCTTTCTTTCCAAGCGGGTTTTAAGTGCTCTGAGAGTCATTTCTTTGGAAGCAAGGTTTTAAGTGCTCTGAGTCATTTCATTGGACCCTGGTTTTAAGTGTTCTGTGTCCTTTCTTTGGAAGCGGGTTTTAGAGTGCTCTGAGTCATTCCGTTAGGCGGTATTTTAAGTGCTCTGAGTCATTTCGTTGCCAGCGGGTTTTTACATGCTGTGGAGTCATTTCGTTGGAGGGTTTTTAAGTGCTCCTGAGTAATTTTGTTTGAAAGCAGGTTTTTAAATATTCTTTTGTCCATTTGTTGAAGCGGGTTTAAGTGTTCTAGGGTCGTTTCCTTGGAAGCAGGTTTTTAAATGCTCTGTAGTCATTTTACAGCGTGTTTTTAAGAGCTCTGGGGTCATTTCGTTTGAAGCGGGTTTTATGTGCTCTGAGGTCATTTCATTGGAAGTGGGTTTTTCAGTGCTCTGGAGTTATTTCGTTGGATGCTGTTTTTAAGTGCTTGAGTCATTTTTGGCGGGTTTTTGAGTGCTCTGAGTCATTTTGTTGGAGCGCGTTTTTGAGTGCTCTGGAGTCATTTCGTTGGAAGCGGGTTTTTAAAGTACTCTGGGGTCATTTCGTTGGAAGGCGGTTTTAGAGTACTCTGAAATCATTTCATTGGAAGCAGGTTTTAAGTGATCTGAGTAATTTCGTTGAAGCAGGTTTTAATTGCTATGCAGTCATTTCGTTAGGCGGTTTTTAAGTGCTCTGGAGTCATTTCGTTGGATGCGGATTTTTAAGTGTTCTAGTATCCTTTCTTTGGAAGCGGGTTTTTAAGTGCTCTAGTGTCATTTCATTGGAAGCAGGTTTTTAAGTGCTCTGGTGTCCTTTCTTTGGGGCGGTTTTTAAGGGCTCTGGAGTCATTTCATTTGAAGCGAGTTTGTTAGTGTTTGGTATCCTTTCGTTGGAAATGGGTTTTTCAGTGCTCTGGAGTCATTTCTTTGGAAGCAGTTTTTAAGTGCTCTGGATTCATTTCATTGGAAGCAGGTTTTAGAGTCCTCTGGAGTAATTTCGTTGGAAGCGGGTTTTTAATTGCTCTGTAGTCATTTCGTTGGAAGGGGTTTCTTAAGTGCTCTGGAGTCATTTCATTGGAAGCGGGTTTTTAAGTGCTCTGGAGTCATTTCTTTGGAAGCGCTTTTTTAAGTGCTCTGGAGTCATTTTGTTGGAAGCGGGTTTTTGAGTGTTCTGGAGTCATTTTGTTGGATGCGGGTTTTTGAGTGCTCTGTATTCATTTCGTTGGAAGGTGGTTTTTAAGTGCTCTGGAGTCTTTGTTGGAAGCAGGTTTTAGAGTGCTCTGGAGTAATTTCGTTGGAAGCGGGTTTTTAATTGCTCTGGAGTCATTTCGTTGGAAGCGGTTTTTTAAGTGCTCTGGAGTCATTTTGTTGGAAATTGTTTTTAGAGTGCTCTGGAGTCATTTCTTTGGAAGCGCTTTTTTAAGTGCTCTGGAGTCATTTCATTGGAAGCACATTTTTAAGTATTCTCCTGTCCTTTTGTTGGAAGCAGGTTTTTAAGTGCTCTGGATTCATTTCGTTGGAGGGGGGTTTTTAAGTGTTCTGGGGTCATATCGTTGGAAGTGGGTTTTAAGTGCTGTGGAATCATTTCGTTGGAAGCGGGTTTTTAAGTGATCTGGTGTCCTTCTGTTGGAAGCGTGTTTTAGAGTGCTCTGGAGTCATTTCTTTGGAAGCGGGTTTTTAAGTGCTCTGGAGTCATTTCGTTGGAAGCTGTTTTTTAAGAGCTCTGGAATCATTTCTTTGGAGGGGGGTGTTTAAATGTTCTACTATCCTTTCATTGGAAACAGATTTTTAAGTGCTCTGTAGTCATTTCGTTGGAAGCGAGTTTTTAAGTGCTCTGAAGTCATTTCATTGGAAGCGGTTTTTAAGTGCTCTGGAGTCATTTCTTTGGAAGGAAGGTTTTAAGTGCTCTGGAGTCATTTCGTTGGACGCGGGTTTTTCAAGTTTTCTGGTGTCCTTTCTTTGGAAGCGTGTTTTTAAGTGCTCTGGAGTCATTTCGTTGGAAGCGAGTTTTTAAATGTTTGGTATCCTTTCGCTGGAAGTGGGTTTTTAAGTGCTCTGGAGTAATTTTGTTGGAAGCGGGTTTTTAATTGCTGTGGAGTGATTTCGTTTTAAGCGGGTTTTTAAGTGCTCTGGAGTCATTTCGTTGGAAGCGGGTTTGTAAGTGCTCTGGAGTCATTTTGTTGGAAGTGGGGATGTAAGTACTATGGATTCAATTCGTTGGAAACGGTTTTTTATGTGCGTTGAGGTCATTTTTTTGGAAGTGGGTTTTTAAGTGTTCTGGTGTCCTTTCGTTCGAAGCTATTTTTAAGTGCTCTGGAGTCATTTTGTAGGAAGTGGGTTTTTAAGTACTCTGGAGTCATTTCGTTGGAAGTGTGTTTTTAAGTGCTCTGGAGTCATTTCTTTGGAAGCAGGTTTTTAAGTGCTCTGGAGTCATTTCGTTGGAAGCGGGTTTTTACATTCTGTGGATTCATTTCGTTGGTAGGGAGGTTTTAAGTGCTCCTGAGTAATTTTGTTTGAAGCAAGTTTTTAATTGTTCTGTTGTCCATTCGTTGGAAGAGGGGTTTAAGTGCTCTAGGGTCGTTTCCTTGGAAGCAGGTTTTTAAATGCTCTGTATTCATTTCGTTCGAAGCGTGTTTTTAAGAGCTCTGGGTTCATTTCGTTGGAAGCGGGTTTTTATGTGCTCTGAGGTCATTTCGTTGGAAGTGGGTTTTTCAGTGCTCTGGAGTTATTTCGTTGGATGCTGTTTTTTAAGTGCTCTGGATTCATTTCGTTCAAAGCGGGTTTTTGAGTGCTCTGGAGTCATTTTGTTGGAAGCGTTTTTTTGAGTGCTCTGGAGTCATTTCGTTGGAAGCAGTTTTTAAGTACTCTGGGGTCATTTCGTTGGAAGCGGGTTTTAGAGTACTCTGAAATCATTTCATTGAAGCAGGTTTCTAAGTGATCTGGAGTAATTTCGTTGAAGCAGGTTTTTAATTGCTCTGCAGTCATTTCGTTTAGCGGTTTTTAAGTGCTCTGGAGTCATTTCGTTGGATGCGGATTTTTAAGTGTTCTAGTATCCTTTCTTTGGAAGCGGGTTTTTAAGTGCTCTAGAGTCATTTCATTGGAAGCAGGTTTTTAAGTGCTCTGGTGTCCTTTCTTTGGGGCGGTTTTTAATTGCTCTGGAGTCATTTCATTTGAAGCGAGTTTGTTAGTGTTTGTATCCTTTTCGTTGAAATGGGTTTTTCAGTGCTCTGAGTCATTTCGTTGGAAGCAGTTTTTAAGTGCTCTGATTCATTTCGTTGGAAGCAGGTTTTAGAGTCCTCTGAGTAATTTTGTTGGAAGCGGGTTTTTAATTGCTGTGGAGTCATTTCGTTGGAAGCGGTTTCTTAAGTGCTCTGGAGTCATTTCATTGGGTCGCACAGCTTGTCTGTAAAAGCTCTCTGCGCTGACAGGAGTTTGGCTGTGATGGCGGCAGAGATTTTCCAGGAGAGACTGGGTGACCTGCGATCAGATCCGCAACCCTGCTTCCTCGTGGGGTCCCCAGCGACTAGGGACTCCCAGTCTCAGGTACCCTTGTGCCCCACGGATCAGCCTGGGAAAGTGGCTGCGACCCGCCGCGCTGAGCTCCAGCCCGGAATAGGTTTTTGCGTTACCGGGATTTCTTCCGGGTTCTGTCTGGGTAGCCGTGAGTGGACCCGACCGATTCCCACGCCGTGGGAGCCTCCCCTCACCTGGGAAACCCGATCTATGTAGTTTCAGGGCCCGGAGTTCAGTCTCCTGGCCTCTGCCCGGAAAGTGCTGCCCTGCTGCTCAGACGTGCTGTTGTTTTCGGCGCCGCCATCTTGGCTCCCCTGGATACGGTTTTTTATGTGCGTTGAGGTCATTTTTTTTGGAAGCGGGTTTTTAAGTGTTCTGGTGTCCTTTCGTTGGAAGCGGGTTTTTAAGTGCTCTGGAGTCATTTCGTTGGAAGGGGATTTTTAAGTGTTCTGGTGTCCTTTCATTGGAAGTGGTTTTTTAAGTGCTCTGGGGTCATATCGTTGGAAGTGGGTATTTAAGTGCTCTGGAGTCATTTCCTTGGAAGAAGCTTTTTTAGTGCTCTGATTCATTTCGTTGGAAGCGGGTTTTTAGTGCTCTGAGTCATTTCATTGGAAGTGGGTTTTAAGTGCTCTGGTGTCCTTTCGCTGGAAGCCGGGTTTTAAGTGCTCTGGAGTAATTTTTGATGGAAGTGGGTTTTTAATTGCTCTGGAGTAATTTTGATGGAAGCGGGTTTTTAAGTGCTCTGGAGTCATTTTGTTGGAAGCGGGTTTTTAAGCGCTCTAGAGTCATTTCGTTCGAAGCTGTTTTCTAAGAGCTCTGGTGTTATTGCGTTGGAGGTGGGTTTTAGAGTGCTCTGGAGTCATTTCGTTGGAAGCGGTATTTTAAGTGCTCTGGAGTCATTTCGTTGGAAGCGGGTTTTTACGTGCTGTGGATTCATTTCATTGGAAGGGGGTTTTTAAGTGCTCCTGAGTAATTTTGTTTGAAGCAGGTTTTTAAATGTTCTGTAGTCATTTCTTTGGAAGCGGGTTTTTATGTGCTCTGAAGTCATTTCACAGTTTAGTTTTTATGTGCTCTGAGGACATTTCGTTGGAAGCTGGTTTTTAAGTGCTCTGTGGTCATTTCATTGGAAGCGGTTTTTTAAGTGCTCTGGAGTCATTTCGTTGGAAGCAGTTTTTTGAGTGCTCTGGAGTCATTTTGTTGGAAGCGGGTTTTTGAGTGCTCGGGCGTCATTTCGTTGGAAGCGGGTTTTTAAGTGCTCTGGGGTCATTTCATTGAAAACGGGTTTTTAAGTGCTCTGGAGTCATTTCGTTGAAATCGGGTTTTTAGTGCTGTGGAATCATTACTTTGGAAGCGGGTTTTTAAGTGATCTGGTGTCTTTCTGTTGGAAGCGGGTTTTAGAGTGCTCTGTAGTCATTTCTTTGGAAGCGGGTTCTTAAGTGCTCTGGAGTCATTTCGTTGGAAGCAGGTTTTAGAGTGCTCTGAGTCATTTCTTGAAGCGCGTTTTTAAGTGCTCTGAGTCATTTCATTGGAAGCCTTTTTTAAGTATTCTCCTGTCCTTTCGTTGAAACGGTTTTTAAGTGCTCAGGGTTCATTTCGTTGGAAGCAGGTTTTAAGTTCTCTGAGTCATTTCGTTAGAAGCGGGTTTTTAAGTGCTCTGGGGTCATTTCATTTGAAGCGGGTTTTAAGTGCTCTGAGTCATTTTCTTGAAGCGGGTTTTAGAGTGCTCTGGAATCATTTCACTGGAAGCGTGTTTTTAAGTGATATGGAGTCATTTTGTTGGAAGCGCGTTTTTAAGTGCTCTGGAGTCATTTCGTTGGAAGTGCTTTTTTAAGTATTCTCCTGTCCTTTTCGTTGGAAGCGGTTTTAAGTGCTTGGGGCTCATTTCGTTGGAAGCAGGTTTTTAAGTGCTCTCCATTCATTTAGTTGGAAGTGGGGATGGGTACTCTGGATTCATTTCGTTGGATACGGTTTTTATGTGCGTTGAGGTCATTTTTTGAAGCGGGTTTTTGTGTTCTGGTGTCCTTTCGTTGGAAGCAGGTTTTAAGTGCTCTGAGTCATTTTTTGAAGCGGGTTTTTAAGTGCTCTGAGTCATTTCGTTGGAAGAGGGTTTTTAAGTGTTCTGGTGTCCCTTCGTTGTAAGTGGGTTTTAAGTGCTATGGGCTCATATCGTTGGAAGTGGGTTTTAAGTGCGCTGGAGTAATTTCCATGGAAGAAGTTTTTAAGTGCTCTGGAGTCATTTCGTTGAAGTCGGGTTTTTAGTGCTGTGGAATCATTACTTTGGAAGCGGGTTTTTAAGTGATCTGGTGTCCTTCTGTTGGAAGCGGGTTTTAGAGTGCTCTGTAGTCATTTCTTTGAAGCGGGTTTTTAAGTGCTCTGCAGTCATTTCGTTGGAAGCAGGTTTTAGAGTGCTCTGAGTCATTTTTGGAAGTTGTTTTAAGTGCTCTGGACTCATTTGGAAGCCCTTTTAAAGTATTCTCCTGTCCTTTCGTTGAAACGGGTTTTTAAGTGCTCACGGTTCATTTCGTTGGAAGCTGGTTTTTAAGTTCTCTGAGTCATTTCGTTGGAAGCGGGTTTTAAGTGCTCTGAGTCATTTTGTTGGAGGCGGGTTTTTAAGAGTTCTAGTATCCTTTGTTTGAAGCAGATTTTTAAGTGCTCTGAGTCATTTCGTTGGAAGCGGGTTTTTAAGTGTTCTGAGTCATTTCTTTGAAGCGGTTTTTAAAGTGCTCTAGAGTCATTTAGTTGGAAGCGGTATTTTAAGTGCTCTGAGTCATTTCGTTTGGAAGCTGGTTTTTAAGTGATTTGGATTCATTTTGTTGGAAGAGGATTTTTAAGTGCTCCTGAGTAATTTTGTTTGAAGCAGGTTTTTAAATGCTCTGCAGTCTTTTCATTGGAAGCAGGTTTTTCGGTGCTCTGGAATAATTTCTTTGGAAGCAAGTTTTTAAGTGCTCTGGAGTCATTTCTTTGACGCTGGTTTTTAAGTGTTCTGGTGTCCTTTCTTTGGAAGCGGGTTTTTAAGTGCTCTGGAATCATTTAGTTGGAAATGAGTTTGTAAGTGTTTAGTATCCTTTCTTTGGAAGCGCTTTTTTAAGTGCTCTGGAGTCATTTCGTTGGAAGCGCTTTTTTAAGTATTCTCCTGTCCTTTCGTTGGAAGTGGGTTTTTAAGTGCTCAGGGTTCATTTTGTTGGAAGCAGGTTTTTAAGTGCTCTGGAGTCATATTGTTGGAAGCAAGGTTTTAAGTGCTCTGGAGTCATTTCGTTGGACGCGGGTTTTTAAGTGCTCTGGAGTCATTTCTTTGGAAGTGGGGTTTTACTATGGATTCATTTCGTTGGAAACGGTTTTTTATGTGCGTTGAGGTCATTTTTTTGGAAGTGGATTTTTAAGTATTCTGGTGTCCTTTCGTTGGAAGCAGATTTTTAAGTGCTCTGGAGTCATTTTGTTGGAAGCGGGTTTTTAAATGCTCTGGAGTCATTTCGTTGGAAGGGGGTTTTTAAGTGTTCTGGCGCCCTTTCGTTGGAAGTGGGTTTTTAAATGCTCTGGAGTCATTTCCTTGGAAGAAGGTTTTTAAGTGCTCTGGAGTCATTTCGTTGGAAGCGGGTTTTTAGTGCTCTGGAGTCATTTCATTGGAAGCACGTTTTTAAGTGCTCTGGAGTCATTTCGTTGAAAGCGGGTTTTTAGTGCTGTAGAATCATTTCGTTGTAAGCGGGTTTTTAAGTGATCTCGTGTCCTTCTGTTGGAAGCGGGTTTTAGAGTGCTCTGGAGTAATTTTTTTGGAAGCGGTATTTTAAGTGCTCTGGAGTCATTTCTTTGAAAGCGGGTTTTTACGTGCTGTGGAGTCATTTCGTTGGTAGGGGGTTTTTAAGTGCTCCTGAGTAATTTTTTTGAAGCAAGTTTTTAATTTTTCTGTTGTCCATTCGTTGGAAGCGGGGTTTAAGTGCTCTAGGGTCGTTTCCTTGGAAGCAGATTTTTAAATGCTCTGTAGTCATTTCGTTTGAAGCGTGTTTTTAAGTGCTCTGGGGTCATTTCGTTGGAAGCGGGTTTTTATGTGCTCTGAGGTCATTTTGTTGGAAGCTGGATTTGTGCTCTGTGGTCATTTCATTGAAGCGGTTTTTTAAGTGCTCTGAGTCATTTCGTTGGAAGTGGGTTTTTCAGTGCTCTGAGTCATTACGTGGGAAGCGGTTTTTAAGTGCTCTGAGTCATTTTTCACAGTCGGTTTTTGAGTACTCTGTTGTCATTTTGTTGGAAGCATTTTTTTTTGAGTGCTCTGGAGTCATTTCGTTGGAAGAGGGTTTTTAAGTACTCTGGGGTCATTTCGTTGGTAGGGGGTTTTAGAGTACTCTGAAATCATTTCATTGGAAGCAGGTTTTTAAGTGATCTGGAGTCATTTTGTTGGAAGCGCGTTTTTAAGAGCTCTGGAGTCATTTCGTTTGGCAGCTTTTTTAAGTATTCTCCTGTCCTTTCGTTGAAAGCGGTTTTTAAGTGCTCAGGGTTCATTTCGTTGGAAGCAGGTTTTAAGTGCTCTGGATTCATTTCGTTGGAGCGGGGTTTTTAAGTGTTCTGGTGTCCTTTCGTTTTAAGTGGTTTTTTAAGTGCTCTGCGGTCATATCATTGGAAGTGGGTTTTTAAGTGCTCTGGAGTCAATTCCTAGGAAGAAGGTTTTTAAGTGCTCTGGAGTCATTTCGTTGAAAGTGGGTTTTAAGTGCTGTGGAATCATTTCGTTGGAAGCGGGTTTTAAGAGATCTGGTGTCCTTCTGTTGGAAGTAGGTTTTAGAGTGCTCTGGAGTCATTTCTTTTGAAGCTGGTTTTAAGTGCTCTGGAGTCATTTTGTCTGAAGCTGTTTTTAAGAGCTCTGAGTCATTTTGTTGGAGGGGGTGTTTAAATGTTCTACTATCCTTTCATTGAAACAGATTTTTAAGTGCTCTGGAGTCATTTCAGAGGAAGCAGGTTTTTAAGTGCTCTGAGTCATTTCGTTGGAGTTTAGTTTTTAAGTGCTCTGAAGTCATTTCGTTGGAAGCAGGTTTTTAAGTGCTCTGCAATCATTTCGTTGGAAGAGGGTTTTAGAGTGCTCTGAGTCATTTCGTTGGAAGCTGTTTTTTAAGTGCTCTGAGTCATTTCGTTGGTGGCGGGTTATTAAGTGTTCTAGTATCCTTTCTTTCCAAGCGGGTTTTTAAGTGCTCTGAGTCATTTCTTTAGAAGCAAGGTTTTAAGTGCTCTGGAGTCATTTCGTTGGACCCGGGTTTTTAAGTGTTCTGGTGTCCTTTTTTTGAAGCGAGTTTTAGAGTGCTCTGGAGTCATTTCGTTGAAGCGGTATTTTAAGTGCTCTGAGTCATTTCGTTGAAGCGGTTTTTACGTGCTGTGGATTCATTTCTTTGAAGGGTTTTTAAGTGCTCCTGAGTAATTTTGTTTGAAGCAGGTTTTAAATATTCTTTTGTCCATTTGTTGGAGGCGGGGTTTAAGTGTTCTACGTTGTTTCCTTTGAAGCAGGTTTTTAAATGCTCTGTTGTCATTTTCGTTGGAGGCGTGTTTTTAAGAGCTCTGGTCATTTCGTTGGAAGCGGGTTTTATGTGCTCTGAGGTCATCCTTTGTTTGGAAGTGGGTTTTTCAGTGCTCTGGAGTTATTTCGTTGGATGCTGTTTTTAAGTGCTCTGGAGTCATTTTTTGAAGCGGTTTTTTGAGTGCTCTGGAGTCATTTTGTTGGAAGCGTTTTTGAGTGCTCTGAGTCATTTCGTTGGAAAGCGGTTTTTAAGTACTCTCGGGTCATTTTCGTTGGTAGGGGTTTTAGAGTACTCTGAAATCATTTCATTGGAAGCAGGTTTTTAAGTGATCTGAGTCATTTTGTTGGAAGCGTTTTTAAGAGCTCTGAGTCATTTCGTTGAAGCGCTTTTTAAGTATTCTCCTGTCCTTTCATTGAAAGCTGGTTTTTAAGTGCTCAGGGTTCATTTCGTTGGAAGCAGGTTTTTAAGTGCTCTGGATTCATTTAGTTGGGGGGGTTTTAAGTGTTCTGGTGTCCTTTTCGTTTTAAGTGTTTTTTAAGTGCTCTTAAATGGTCATATCATTGGAAGTGTGTTTTTAAGTGCTCTGGAGTCAATTCCTAGGAAGAAGGTTTTTAAGTGCTCTGGAGTCATTTCGTTGAAAGTGGGTTTTAAGTGCTGTGGAATCATTTCGTTGGAAGCGGGTTTTTAAGAGATCTGGTGTCCTTCTGTTGGAAGTAGGTTTTAGAGTGCTCTGGAGTCATTTCTTTGAAGCTGGTTTTTAAGTGCTCTGGAGTCATTCTGTCTGAAGCTGTTTTTAAGAGCTCTGAGTCATTTTGTTGGATGGGGTGTTTAAATGTTCTACTATCCTTTCATTGGAAACAGATTTTTAAGTGCTCTGGAGTCATTTCGTAGGAAGCAGGTTTTTAAGTGCTCTGGAGTCATTTCGTTGGAAGCGAGTTTTTAAGTGCTCTGAAGTCATTTCATTGGAAGCAGGTTTTTAAGTGCTCTGCAATCATTTCGTTGGAAGAGGGTTTTAGAGTGCTCTGGAGTCATTTTGTTGGAAGCTGTTTTTTAAGTGCTCTGGAGTCATTTCGTTGGTGGCGGGTTATTAAGTGTTCTAGTATCCTTTCTTTCCAAGCGGGTTTTTAAGTGCTCTGGAGTCATTTCTTTGGAAGCAAGGTTTTAAGTGCTCTGGAGTCATTTCGTTGGACCCGGGTTTTTAAGTGTCTGGTGTCCTTTCTTTGGAAGCGAGTTTTAGAGTGCTCTGGAGTCATTTCGTTGGAAGCGGTATTTTAAGTGCTCTGGAGTCATTTCGTTGGAAGCGGTTTTTTACGTGCTGTGGATTCATTTCGTTGGAAGGGGGTTTTTAAGTCCTCCTGAGTAATTTTGTTTGAAGCAGGTTTTTAAATATTCTTTTGTCCATTTGTTGGAAGCGGGGTTTAAGTGTTCTACGGTCATTTCCTTGGAAGCAGGTTTTTAAATGCTCTGTAGTCATTTCGTTGGAAGCGTGTTTTTAAGAGCTTTCGGGTCATTTCGTTGGAAGCGGGTTTTTATGTGCTCTGAGGTCAATTCGTTGGAAGTGGGTTTTTCAGTGCTCTGGAGTTATTTCGTTGGATGCTGTTTTTTAAGTGCTCTGGAGTCATTTCGTTCGAAGCGGGTTTTTGAGTGCTCTGGAGTCATTTTGTTGGAAGCGTTTTTTTGAGTGCTCTGGAGTCATTTCGTTGGAAGCGGGTTTTTAAGTACTCTGGGGTCATTTCGTTGGAAGCGTGTTTTAGAGTACTCTGAAATCATTTCATTGGAAGCAGGTTTCTAAGTGATCTGGAGTAATTTCGTTGGAAGCAGGTTTTTAATTGCTCTGCAGTCATTTCGTTGGAAGCGGTTTTTTAAGTGCTCTGGAGTCATTTCGTTTGATGCGGATTTTTAAGTGTTCTAGTATCCTTTCTTTGAAGCAGGTTTTTAATTGCTCTGCAGTCATTTTGTTGGAAGCAGTTTTTAAGTGCTCTGGAGTCATTTCGTTGGATGCGGATTTTTAAGTGTTCTAGTATCCTTTCTTTGACGGGTTTTTAAGTGCTCTAGAGTCATTTCATTGGAAGCAGCTTTTTAAGTGCTCTGGTGTCCTTTCTTTGGGAGGTTTTTAAGTGCTCTGAGTCATTTCATTTGAAGCGAGTTTGTTAGTGTTTGTATCCTTTCGTTGGAAATGGGATTTTCAGTGCTCTGAGTCATTTCGTTGGATGCAGAGTTTTAAGTGTTCTAGTATCCTTTCTTTGAAGCGGTTCTTAAGTGCTCTAAAGTCATTTCGATTTGGAAGCTAGTATTTATGTGATCTGGTGTCCTTTCATTGGTTTTTGGGTTTTTAAGTGTTCTGGTATCCGGTTTTCTGGGGTATGGAAGCGGGTTTTTAAGTGCTCTGGGGTCATTTCATTGGAAGCGGGTTTTTAAGTGCTCTGGAGTCATTTCCTTGGAAGCGGGTTTTAGAGTGCTCTGGAATCATTTCACTGGAAGCGTGTTTTTAAGTGATATGGAGTCATTTCGTTGGAAGTGCTTTTTTAAGTATTCTCCTGTCCTTTCGTTGGAAGCGGGTTTTTAAGTGCTCGGGGCTCATTTCGTTGGAAGCAGGTTTTTAAGTGCTCTCCATTCATTTAGTTGGAAGTGGGGATGTAAGTACTCTGGATTCATTTCGTTGGATACGGTTTTTTATGTGCTTTGAGGTCATTTTTTTTGGAAGCGGGTTTTTAAGTGTTCTGGTGTCCTTTCGTTGGAAGCAGGTTTTTAAGTGCTCTGGAGTCATTTTTTTGGAAGAGGGTTTTTAAGTGCTCTGGAGTCATTTCGTTGGAAGAGTGTTTTTAAGTGTTCTGGGGTCCCTTCGTTGTAAGTGGGTTTTTAAGTGCTATGGGCTTATATCGTTGGAAGTGGGTTTTTAAGTGCTCTGGAGTAATTTCCTTGGAAGATATATTTTAAGTGCTCTGGCGTCATTTCGTTGAAGTCGGGTTTTTAGTGCTGTGGAATCATTACTTTGGAAGCGGGTTTTTAAGTGATCTGGTGTCCTTCTGTTGGAAGCGGGTTTTAGAGTGCTCTGTAGTCATTTCTTTGGAAAGTGGGTTTTTAAGTGCTCTGCAGTCATTTCGTTGGAAGCAGGTTTTAGAGTGCTCTGGAGTCATTTCGTTGGAAGCGCGTTTTTAAGTGCTCTGGAGTCATTTCGTTGGAAGCCCTTTTTTAAGTATTCTCCTGTCCTTTCGTTGGAAACGGGTTTTTAAGTGCTCAGGGTTCATTTCGTTGGAAGCAGGTTTTTAAGTTCTCTGAGTCATTTCGTTGGAAGCGGGTTTTTAAGTGCTCTGGAGTCATTTTGTTGGAGGCGGGTTTTTAAGAGTTCTAGTATCCTTTCGTTGGAAGCAGGTTTTTAAGTGCTCTGGAGTCATTTCGTTGGAAGCGGGTTTTTAAGTGTTCTGGAGTCATTTCTTTGGAAGCGGTTTTTAAAGTGCTCAAGAGTCATTTAGTTGGAAGCGGTATTTTAAGTGCTCTGGAGTCATTTCGTTGGAAGCTGGTTTTTAAGTGCTTTGGATTCATTTCGTTGGAAGTGGGTTTTTAAGTGCTCCTGAGTAATTTTGTTTGAAGCAGGTTTTTAAATGCTCTGTAGTCTTTTCATTGGAAGCGGGTTTTTAGGTGCTCTGGGGTCATTTAGTTGGAAATGAGTTTGTAAGTGTTTAGTATCCTTTCATTGGAAATGGGTTTTTAAGTGCTCTGGAGTCATTTCGTTGGAAGCGGGTTTTAGAGTGCTCTGGAATCATTTCTTTGGAAGCGCTTTTTTAAGTGCTCTGGAGTCATTTCGTTGGAAGCAGGTTTTTAAGTGCTCTGGAGTCATATTGTTGGAAGCAAGATTTTAAGTGCTCTGGAGTCATTTCGTTGGACGCGGGTTTTTAAGTGCTCTGGAGTCATTTCGTTGGAAGTGGGGATGTAAGTACTATGGATTCATTTCGTTGGAAACGGTTTTTTATGTGCGTTGAGGTCATTTTTTTGGAAGCTGGATTTTAAGTGCTCTGTGGTCATTTCATTGGAAGCGGTTTTTTAAGTGCTCTGGAGTCATTTCGTTGGAAGTGGGTTTTTCAGTGGTCTGGAGTCATTACGTGGAAGCGGTTTTTTAAGTGCTCTGAGTCATTTCACAGCCGGTTTTGAGTGCTCTGAGTCATTTCATTGGAAGCGGGTTTTTAAGTACTCTGGGGTCATTTAATTTTGGTAGGGGTTTTAGAGTACTCTGAAATCATTTCATTGAAGCAGGTTTTTAAGTGATCTGGAGTCATTTCGTTAGCAGCGTTTTTTAAGAGCTCTGAGTCATTTTTCACAGCGCTTTTTAAGTATTCTTTGTCCTTTCATTGAAGCGGTTTTTAAGTGCTCAGGGTTCATTTCGTTAGAAGCAGGTTTTTAAGTGCTCTGGATTCATTTCGTTGGAGGGGTTTTTAAGTGTTCTGTGTCCTTTCGTTGGAAGTGGTTTTTTTAAGTGCTCTGGGGTCATATCGTTGGATGTGGGTTTTTAAGTGCTCTGGAGTCAATTCCTAGGAAGAAGGTTTTTAAGTGCTCTGGAGTCATTTCGTTTGAAGCGGGTTTTAAGTGCTCTGGAGTCATTTCATTGGAAGCGCATTTTTAAGTGCTCTGGAGTCATTTTGTTGAGAGCGGATTTTAAGTGCTGTGGAATCATTTCGTTTAAGCGGGTTTTTAAGAGATCTGGTGTCCTTCTGTTGAAGCGGGTTTTAGAGTGCTCTGGAGTCATTTCTTTGGAAGCGGGTTTTTAAGTGCTCTGGAGTCATTTCTGTCTGAAGCTGTTTTTAAGAGCTCTGGAATCATTTTGTTGGAGGGGGTGTTTAAATGTTCTACTATCCTTTCATTGAAACAGATTTTTAAGTGCTCTGAGTCATTTCAGAGGGGAAGCAGGTTTTAAGTGCTCTGGAGTCATTTCGTTGGATGCGAGTTTTTAAGTGCTCTGAAGTCATTTCTTTGGAAGCAGGTTTTTAAGTGCTCTGAGTCATTTCGTTGGTTGCTGGGTTATTAAGTGTTCTAGTATCCTTTCTTTCCAAGCGGGTTTTTAAGTGCTCTGTAGTCATTTCTTTGGAAGCAAGGTTTTAAGTGCTCTGAGTCATTTCGTTGGACCCGGTTTTTTAAGTGTTCTGGTGTCCTTTCTTTGAAGCGGGTTTTAGAGTGCTCTGATTCATTTCGTTGGGCGGTATTTTAAGTGCTCTGGAGTCATTTCGATTTGGAAGAGTTTTTACGTGCTGTGGATTCATTTCGTTGGAAGGGGTTTTAAGTGCTCTGAGTAATTTTGTTTGAAGCAGGTTTTTAAATATTCTTTTGTCCATTTGTTGGAAGCGGGGTTTAAGTGTTCTAGGGTCATTTCTTTGAAGCAGGTTTTTAAATGCTCTGTAGTCATTTCACAGAAGCGGGTTTTTAAGAGCTCTGGGGTCATTTCTTTGGAAGCGGGTTTTTATGTGCTCTGAGGTCATTTAGTTTTGGAAGTGGGTTTTTCAGTGCTCTGGAGTTATTTCGTTGGATGCTGTTTTTAAGTGCTTGAGTCATTTTGCGTTCGAGCGTTTTTTTTGAGTGCTCTGGAGTCATTTTGATGGAAGCGTTTTTTTGAGTGCTCTGAGTCATTTCGTTGAAGCGAGTTTTAAAAGTACTCTGGTGTCATTTCGTTGGAAGCGGGTTTTAGAGTACTCTGAAATCATTTCATTGGAAGCAGGTTTTTAAGTGATCTGGAGCAAGTTCGTTGCAGCGCGTTTTTAAGAGCTCTGAGTCATTTCGTTTGGGCAGCTTTTTAAGTATTCTTTGTCCTTTCATTGAAGCGGTTTTTAAGTGCTCAGGGTTCATTTCGTTAGAAGCAGGTTTTTAAGTGCTCTGGATTCATTTCGTTGGAGGGGGGTTTTTAAGTGTTCTGGTGTCCTTTTGTTGGAAGTGGTTTTTTAAGTGCTCTGCGGTCATATCGTTGGATGTGGGTTTTTAAGTGCTCTGGAGTCAATTCCTAGGAAGAAGGTTTTTAAGTGCTCTGGAGTCATTTCGTTGGAAGCGGGTTTTTAAGTGCTCTGGAGTCATTTCATTGGAAGCGCATTTTTAAGTGCTCTGGAGTCATTTTGTTGAGAGCGGATTTTAAGTGCTGTGGAATCATTTCGTTGGAAGCGGGTTTTTAAGAGATCTGGTGTCCTTCTGTTGGAAGCGGGTTTTAGAGTGCTCTGGAGTCATTTCTTTGGAAGCGGGTTTTTAAGTGCTCTGGAGTCATTTCGTCTGAAGCTGTTTTTTAAGAGCTCTGGAATCATTTTGTTGGAGGGGGGTGTTTAAATGTTCTACTATCCTTTCATTGGAAACAGATTTTTAAGTGCTCTGGAGTCATTTCGTAGGAAGCAGGTTTTTAAGTGCTCTGGAGTCATTTCGTTGGATGCGAGTTTTTAAGTGCTCTGAAGTCATTTCGTTGGAAGCAGGTTTTTAAGTGCTCTGGAGTCATTTCGTTGGTTGCGGGTTATTAAGTGTTCTAGTATCCTTTCTTTCCAAGCGGGTTTTTAAGTGCTCTGTAGTCATTTCTTTGGAAGCAAGGTTTTAAGTGCTCTGGAGTCATTTCGTTGGACCCGGGTTTTTAAGTGTTCTGGTGTCCTTTCTTTGGAAGCGGGTTTTAGAGTGCTCTGGAGTCATTTCGTTGGAAGCGGTATTTTAAGTGCTCTGGAGTCATTTCGTTGGAAGAGGGTTTTTACGTGCTGTGGATTCATTTCGTTGGAAGGGGGTTTTTAAGTGCTCCTGAGTAATTTTGTTTGAAGCAGGTTTTTAAATATTCTTTTGTCCATTTGTTGGAAGCGGGGTTTAAGTGTTCTAGGGTCGTTTCCTTGGAAGCAGGTTTTTAAATGCTCTGTAGTCATTTCGTTGGAAGCGTGTTTTTAAGAGCTCTGGGGTCATTTCTTTGGAAGCGGGTTTTTATGTGCTCTGAGGTCATTTCGTTGGAAGTGGGTTTTTCAGTGCTCTGGAGTTATTTCGTTGGATGCTGTTTTTTAAGTGCTTGGAGTCATTTCGTTCGAAGCGTTTTTTTGAGTGCTCTGGAGTCATTTTGATGGAAGCGTTTTTTTGAGTGCTCTGGAGTCATTTCGTTGGAAGCGAGTTTTAAAGTACTCTGGTGTCATTTCGTTGGAAGCGGGTTTTAGAGTACTCTGAAATCATTTCATTGGAAGCAGGTTTCTAAGTGATCTGGAGCAAGTTCGTTGGAAGCGCGTTTTTAAGAGCTCTGGAGTCATTTCGTTGGAAGCGCTTTTTTAAGTATTCTTTGTCCTTTCATTGGAAGCGGGTTTTTAAGTGCTCAGGGTTCATTTCGTTAGAAGCAGGTTTTTAAGTGCTCTGGATTCATTTCGTTGGAGGGGGGTTTTTAAGTGTTCTGGTGTCCTTTCGTTGGAAGTGGTTTTTTAAGTGCTCTGCGGTCATATCGTTGGATGTGGGTTTTTAAGTGCTCTGGAGTCAATTCCTAGGAAGAAGGTTTTTAAGTGCTCTGGAGTCATTTCGTTGGAAGCGGGTTTTTAAGTGCTCTGGAGTCATTTCATTGGAAGCGCATTTTTAAGTGCTCTGGAGTCATTTTGTTGAGAGCGGATTTTAAGTGCTGTGGAATCATTTTGTTGGAAGCGGGTTTTTAAGAGATCTGGTGTCCTTCTGTTGGAAGCGGGTTTTAGAGTGCTCTGGAGTCATTTCTTTGGAAGCGGGTTTTTAAGTGCTCTGGAGACATTTCGTCTGAAGCTGTTTTTTAAGAGCTCTGGAATCATTTTGTTGGAGGGGGATGTTTAAATGTTCTACTATCCTTTCATTGGAAACAGATTTTTAAGTGCTCTGGAGTCATTTCGTAGGAAGCAGGTTTTTAAGTGCTCTGGAGTCATTTCGTTGGATGCGAGTTTTTAAGTGCTCTGAAGTCATTTCGTTGGAAGCAGGTTTTTAAGTGCTCTGGAGTCATTTCGTTGGTTGCGGGTTATTAAGTGTTCTAGTATCCTTTCTTTCCAAGCGGGTTTTTAAGTGCTCTGTAGTCATTTCTTTGGAAGCAAGGTTTTAAGTGCTCTGGAGTCATTTCGTTGGACCCGGGTTTTTAAGTGTTCTGGTGTCCTTTCTTTGGAAGCGGGTTTTAGAGTGCTCTGGAGTCATTTCGTTGGAAGCGGTATTTTAAGTGCTCTGGAGTCATTTCGTTGGAAGAGGGTTTTTACGTGCTGTGGATTCATTTCGTTGGAAGGGGGTTTTTAAGTGCTCCTGAGTAATTTTGTTTGAAGCAGGTTTTTAAATATTCTTTTGTCCATTTGTTGGAAGCGGGGTTTAAGTGTTCTAGGGTCGTTTCCTTGGAAGCAGGTTTTTAAATGCTCTGTAGTCATTTCTTTGGAAGCGTGTTTTAAGAGCTCTGGGGTCATTTCTTTGAAGCGGGTTTTATGTGCTCTGAGGTCATTTTCGTTGGAAGTGGGTTTTTCAGTGCTCTGGAGTTATTTCGTTGGATGCTGTTTTTAAGTGCTTGAGTCATTTTTGGTTCGAGCGTTTTTGAGTGCTCTGAGTCATTTTGATGGAAGCGTTTTTTTGAGTGCTCTGAGTCATTTCGTTGGCGAGTTTTAAAGTACTCTGGTGTCATTTCGTTGAAGCGGGTTTTAGAGTACTCTGAAATCATTTCATTGGAAGCAGGTTTCTAAGTGATCTGGAGCAAGTTAGATTTGGAAGCGCGTTTTTAAGAGCTCTGGAGTCATTTCACAGCGCTTTTTAAGTATTCTTTGTCCTTTCATTGGAGCGGTTTTTAAGTGCTCAGGGTTCATTTCGTTAGAAGCAGGTTTTTAAGTGCTCTGGATTCATTTTCGTTTGGAGGGTGGTTTTTAAGTGTTCTGGTGTCCTTTCGTTTGGAAGTGGTTTTTAAGTGCTCATGGTCATATCGTTGGATGTGGGTTTTTAAGTGCTCTGGAGTCAATTCCTAGGAAGAAGGTTTTTAGTGCTCTGGAGTCATTTCATTTGAAGCGGGTTTTAAGTGCTCTGGAGTCATTTCATTGAAGCGCATTTTTAAGTGCTCTGGAGTCATTTTGTTGAGAGCGGATTTTAAGTGCTGTGGAATCATTTCGTTGAAGCGGGTTTTAAGAGATCTGTGTCCTTCTGTTGGAAGCGGGTTTTAGAGTGCTCTGGAGTCATTTCTTTGAAGCGGGTTTTTAAGTGCTCTGGAGTCATTTCGTCTGAAGCTGTTTTTAAGAGCTCTGGAATCATTTTGTTGGAGGGGGGTGTTTAAATGTTCTACTATCCTTTCATTGGAAACAGATTTTTAAGTGCTCTGGAGTCATTTCGTAGGAAGCAGGTTTTTAAGTGCTCTGGAGTCATTTCGTTGGATGCGAGTTTTTAAGTGCTCTGGAGTCATTTCGTTGGAAGCAGGTTTTTAAGTGCTCTGGAGTCATTTCGTTAGCGGGTTTTTGAGGGTTATTAAGTGTTCTAGTATCCTTTCTTTCCAAGCGGGTTTTTAAGTGCTCTGTAGTCATTTCTTTGGAAGCAAGGTTTTAAGTGCTCTGGAGTCATTTCGTTGGACCCGGGTTTTTAAGTGTTCTGGTGTCCTTTCTTTGGAAGCGGGTTTTAGAGTGCTCTGGAGTCATTTCGTTGGAAGCGGTATTTTAAGTGCTCTGGAGTCATTTCGTTGGAAGAGGGTTTTTACGTGCTGTGGATTCATTTCGTTTGAAGGGGGTTTTTAAGTGCTCTGAGTAATTTTGTTTGAAGCAGGTTTTTAAATATTCTTTTGTCCATTTGTTGGCGGGGTTTAAGTGTTCTAGGGTCGTTTCTTTGAAGCAGGTTTTTAAATGCTCTGTAGTCATTTCGTTGGAAGCGTGTTTTTAAGAGCTCTGGGGTCATTTCTTTGGAAGCGGGTTTTTATGTGCTCTGAGGTCATTTCGTTGGAAGTGGGTTTTTCAGTGCTCTGGAGTTATTTCGTTGGATGCTGTTTTTAAGTGCTTGAGTCTTTTTTCGTTCAAGCGTTTTTTTTGAGTGCTCTGGAGTCATTTTGATGGGCGTTTTTTGAGTGCTCTGGAGTCATTTCGTTTAGGCGAGTTTTAAAGTACTCTGGTGTCATTTCGTTGGAAGCGGGTTTTAGAGTACTCTGAAATCATTTCATTGGAAGCAGGTTTCTAAGTGATCTGGAGCTTAATTTCGAGTCATTTGGAAGCAGGTTTTTAATTGCTCTGCTGTCATTTCGTTGGAAGCGGTTTTTTAAGTGCTCTGGAGTCATTTCGTTGGATGCAGATTTTTAAGTGTTCTAGTATCCTTTCTTTGGAAGCGGGTTTTTAAGTGCTCTAGTGTCATTTCATTGGAAGCAGGTTTTTAAGTGCTCTGGTGTCCTTTCTTTGGGGCGGTTTTTAAGGGCTCTGGAGTCATTTCATTTGAAGCGAGTTTGTTAGTGTTTGGTATCCTTTCATTGGAAATGGGTTTTTCAGTGCTCTGGAGTCATTTCGTTGGAAGCAGTTTTTAAGTGCTCTGGATTCATTTCATTGGAAGCAGGTTTTAGAGTCCTCTGGAGTAATTTCGTTGGAAGCGGGTTTTTAATTGCTCTGGAGTCATTTCGTTGGAAGCGATTTCTTAAGTGCTCTGGAGTCATTTCATTGGAAGCGGGTTTTTAAGTGCTCTGGAGTCATTTCTTTGGAAGCGCTTTTTTAAGTGCTCTGGAGTCATTTTGTTGGAAGCGGGTTTTTGAGTGTTCTGGAGTCATTTTGTTGGATGCGGGTTTTTGAGTGCTCTGGAGTCATTTCGTTGGACCCGGGTTTTTAAGTGTTCTGGTGTCCTTTCTTTGGAAGCGGGTTTTAGAGTGCTCTGGAGTCATTTCGTTGGAAGCGGTATTTTAAGTGCTCTGGATTCATTTCGTTGGAAATGGGTTTTTAAGTGCTCCTGAGTAATTTTGTTTGAAGCAGGTTTTTAAATATTCTTTTGTCCATTTGTTGGAAGCGGGGTTTAAGTGTTCTAGGGTCGTTTCCTTGGAAGCAGGTTTTTAAATGCTCTGTAGTCATTTCGTTGGAAGCGTGTTATTAAGAGCTCTGGGGTCATTTCGTTGGAAGCGGGTTTTTATGTGCTCTGAGGTCATTTCGTTGGAAGTGGGTTTTTCAGTGCTCTGGAGTTATTTCGTTGGATGCTGTTTTTTAAGTGCTTGGAGTCATTTCGTTCAAGCGGGTTTTGAGTGTTCTGAGTCATTTTGATGGAAGCGTTTTTTTGAGTGCTCTGAGTCATTTAAATTTAGGCAGTTTTAAAGTACTCTGGGGTCATTTCGTTCAAGCGGGTTTTAGAGTACTCTGAAATCATTTCATTGGAAGCAGGTTTCTAAGTGATCTGGGAGTAATTTTCATTGGAAGCAGGTTTTTAATTGCTCTGCAGTC
>JAEOAE010000459.1:0-26622 GCA_036365155.1 Meriones psammophilus
TGATAGTCACCAGGAAATGGAAACCAAAAGTAGTTTGAGGTATGGTCTAAAGAGAGTCACAATGGCTAAGAATATTCAGACATTGCTAGTAGGAGCACAAAAATGTATAGCCATTAAGGACATATTTGTGGCTTTTCCTCAGCAGTATGGAGAAAGTTCTGCCTCAAGAACCAGCTATACCACTCTTGGGCATATATCCAAAGAATGTTTCATCCTTCCATGGAGACATTTATGCAAACATGTTTATGATTGCTTTAATCAACACTTCCAGAAATTGGATAAAACCCAGATGTCCATAACAGAAGAATAGATAAAGAAAATGTGGACATTTACACAACAAAATAGTACTCAGTCATTTTACAAAGTAAATCATGAAATTTGAAAGTAAATGCATATCTGCAGGCAAACTAGAAAAAAATCAGTCTGAGTTTTTAGTAACTCAAGTTCAAAAATACAAATATGTCATATATCTTCTTACATGTTAATATTACTTTTAAAGTGAATGATAAGCAACCTACAGTACATAAAACCATGTAGGATACACACAGAATAAGGGACTAGTGTTCGAGAACAAGTAACTAAATCTCCCTAAGATAGGTCAGTAAAATAGTTATTTATAGATGGAGGATGGGCTCATAAAGAAGAATAGGTTGGAAGTGGGGAAGAAAGAGGACATTAAGGAAAGTAATATGAAGAGAGACAGAGAAGATGATATGTCAATTAAATGTTACTGTAGTAACCTAATACAGCAGGAGCTTCCTAAAATATATACTTATCTGAAGGTGATCCAAATGAAATAATACGAGAGAGTCCCAACAGGATGTCACTTATCATCAAATGAAGAATGGGTTATATCTTCTCAAGGTGGTGGCTAAAGGAGTCTTATTGGAATGCCCAAATAATGCACACTTTGATCAATATTATAATTTGCTCTCCATAAATTCACTGCAAGACTCTGTTGCTGAATACAGCACTTACACAACTCACTGAACATAGAGAAATTAAGCTGGTGCCTACATAGAAATGTCACTGTATAGGTATATTTATCTATATCCGGATTGATATAGATAGATAGATAGATAGATAGATAGATAGATAGATAGATAGATAGATAGATAGATAGATAGATACAGTTGTGTGTGTAATCACTATATAATTTTTTAAAGTTCCAGTAAACAAATTTTGCATGATTATACATAGGCATCAAATAATTTTTTTTATATAGAAGAATTAACAGTACATTTTTTTTTTTCACTTTCCTACCTTCAACACCTCTTGCAGTTTTAGCTCTTTTGAAATTTCATGGCTGCATTTTCATGAATAGATTTTACATAAGGTAGATATCAAAGTTTTATTTTGATTATATTGTATATATCTTATTATAACAATATATATAATAAAAATACCATGAAATTATATCAGTAGTAATTATGATAAACAGTATTACAGTAAAGTAGAAAAAGTATAGAGATGAAGTACTTTTCTTTTTGGTTGTTATTATGAGATAGTTGACTGACTCCAGCCATCTCAAAACTTCTGCTGCCAGGTTCAAAGCTGAGTTCATAATCACAGGCTCCAAAACTTACTCCTATCCTGATTCTTAAGATGGTTAATGTTTTTCTTTTAATCAGGAAAGAATGTAAAGAGTAAAGTGGCTGATAAGCTAAGCTAAGCATACAAGTTGTAAATGTGTTGTCTGTCATGACTTAAATTGCCTATGAGCATCTTGCCCCCTCTTTTGGTCCTGTATAATTCTGAATTTGGTGCCAGATGTCCAGAAGGAGGTCTGAATGCAAAAGCTGAGTTGAGAACCCTGTACCCAGGTGTCCTGCATAAGGCTGAGTCAGTAGTGTTTACTTTCTTGGTCAAAACCCCATGTCAAAGTATGATTGAAATCTCCCTCTCCAGCCCCTCCCATGTCCCTCCTCTAATCCACTGATAAGGGATATCCTCTTCCTCTATCTTACTGTAGCTTATCAGGTCTCATCAAAACTGTCTGGATCTACTTTTCCTGTTGCTTAGTTTAGCCACCTTGACTAGTGGAAGTGATCAAAGAGCTAGCAAAGTGATCAAAGCATGACTGCCCCTGCTCCTCTTCCTAGGAGAAATCAAATGTTCAAACTACTCTCACAACAGCAATCCAAAACAAACAAGCTGTTTTAGGATGAACTACAATTTTGTCTCAGACTCTGGTGCTCTCCAAAGTCACTGTAGACCATGATGAAATCATACAGATTGTTGAAGAAAGAACCAAACATGTTTTTCACCCACATGGAGGAACCAGGTGCAGAGCCCCAGGGCTATGGGATTCCAAGAATACCTCCATGAGAGGAAAACAGAACAATAAAAAGACAGAAAATTCAGAGCAAGTCTGGCTACAATGACAGAAATATCTCAGCACTGTAAGCCTCAGTTGTCTGGACTTTGCTACAGTGTGTGCGATGGCCTGTCATGAAAACCTTTGGGTAGGCACAGACTAAGAGCCTGAAGCAACAGTAGGAGGCAGCTGTAGCATATGAAGTCTTCTCTGACATGGTTGAGGTCTGAGCCTATTGCAGGACCTAAGCCAATAATCTCCTTCTATCCACCTCGATGCAGATTGTCTCTGTGTAGTGAAGAGCCTGACATGTCCCTTCCTTTGCTTTGCCTCAGCCTCTTCCTGAAACCTGTGTATACATTGATGGAGATGCCTCTGTTCGATTGTGCTTATTATGAGACCAACCCCTACATGGAAGCAGACGTTAACCTCGCTACATTTATCCCCATTTCCATCCCACTTGATCTACCCCAATACCGCCAGAACCTTTTTGACAGAGAACCAAGTCTACTATGGAATATCAGCCTGTGAGTACTTGTTTGAATGCGCTATGGTTTTTCTGGTTCAAAGATAGTACATGACCCACTAAATACACGTAATTCCAATGAGAATAATGAACTAGATGCAGAACAATGTGAAAAAGTTTCATATTTTTTCTGCTTCATTGTGCTTCTGCAAACATTTCCACTTCTTTGTTATTTTCCAATCAGGAAGAAATCAGAGAGTGAAATAACCAACCTTTGTGTCCGATCCACAGTGTGATTCCATGGTCAGACTTAACATATTTTTAACACACGGACTGTAATATGTCAAGATAAGTTTCCATTCTTCTCAGGTCCATTTGGCCATCTAAATGTCTTGTGATTAAACATCTGTTTCTTTCCAGAGACTTGGAGAGATTCTGCTAAAGTGAACTTGAATATTCCTATGTCCTCGGTACAAATCTTAGACTCTCTGGTTTCACATGTTCTGGCTTTACTATCTTTAAAGTATCTCAGAGTTTAGACACTGTGGTCATACTTATTACTGATATTGTAATAGAGTGTTCTGAAATTCATGTCTTTCGTGCCCATATTCTGGCCCCTGCTTAGTTAGCTCTGCTGGAAACCCAGTGTTCTCTGATTTGATTGGTGGATTTATGATTTTAATTTGCAACCTTTCTGTCTGTCTTTCTCCTCCCCCACAATCTCAATTTTGTTTTAGGATTTGTCTCTTATGGTACTCAGTCTTCCCTGTGTATATCTATTTATTCTATCCCTCATCCGAGTTCTGGTGGAGACTGCTGATTCTTGCCTCAATGCCCAGGTGAAATCATTGGTTGGCTCTGTCTTCTTTTCTGTTGTTCATCTCTTTACATTCTGAAGTATTCATCAGACACTTTATCTCTCTGAGAAACTGTGTGTTAGGTTGTTGGTTAGTTGTGATACTGTGGAGGAGTCATTAGGCTTTTTCATATTCCTGTTTTTCAGTTGATGCTATAATTGGTACATGTGTTCATTTGAACATCAATTTTGGGATTAGGGTGGTCCTTTGCTGAAAAGTACCTTCTTGAAACTTCAGTACATATTTCCTTTCTGAGCAGGAAATAAACATACAAGCCTGGTAGTTGTATTGTTATAGAGTATTTGTATAGAAAAACACACACACACACACACACACACCAGGATTCCTATTTTTTTGGAAGTAAAGAACTCTTGGGAATGCTTTCATAAGATATAGAAAGCATAGTTCAGTAGCCCACCACAGCCAGAGAGAGAAGGAATCCCAACACAGGAAGAAGAGCCCATCCTCAGAGATAGAAAAAAGACAGAAAAGACTGAATTGTCAATTGACCAGTCTTAATCTAGATTCTGTTTGACCTGTGATAGGTGGATCAAGTCTCAACTCCTTGAAGTTTAAATCATGGTTGTTTAAAGTTTACACACACATATAAAAGTTCTGAATATATTATCATGACCACAATCTATAATCTACATTGAAAATCTCACTGTAGGAAAAGCAGGTGGCAAGTGTCTGTAAACAGTTGGTATAGACTGATACTTTACAGATAAGTTTAGGCACCAAAAAAGGATGGTTCTGAGCTAAAAAACAAAAAAACAACAAAAAAAAAACAAACAGACTTTCCTCTCTCTGAATATGTAATGGCAGATAAGATTTCAGCACAATGAGAAGCATTGAAGTATGTCTTCAACAGGAATGAAAGGACATTAAAAAGTTTGATCCTGTAACTATGAGAAGACTAGCCAGGTTTTTCACCTGGTGGTTTTCATAGCACATCAGAATTCCACTGATTTAATATTTTAAAACTCTGAAACTTTAAACTCTTTAAGTATCATTCTCACATACTTTAAAATACTTTCTCAGACATTTACAGCTTACAATTACATACCCTAAATCACTTTCTTAGACATTCAAAATTTACATGAACTTTAAAGTGTGTGTTTTCCCAATCTAGGCATTTACCAGGAGGCAGATTTGTTTGATTACTGGGATAAATGATTGACAAGCAAGTTCTTTTAAATGAAAGAACCATAAAATGTAAACTGTTAGGTATTAGTAGCTTCAGTTTGAATCTCATTTAAATCTAATTTTGTGAGATTAGACTTTTCAATGTGAAGCCAGCAAGGTAATGCCTTCTTCACCAGGAATCTAGGTATCTGTAGAAAAGAACAAGGCCTGGCTTTCATGCATGATATGGAAAGACCATGCAGCTGCAGCCTTTTTAACAGGAGCTGCCTAAAGTTTCATAACCTCTGCTAAACTTCTAGAGTGACAACCTGCTGTGAACATGACAAGAGATATGAGAGGAGTCAATTTGAGCAGGAAGTATAATCCAAATGGCCTCTATATCAGTCAAAATGACAGAGACTAAATGGAAACCTGGACACCCAGTCTGGGGTCCTCCATGGCATTCTCAAAGACTTTGTAGGGAGCAAGGGTTAACAGTCTTTGGATGCCACACAAAACAACATTTTCTTCAGCTGCCACGCAAGGCATCATGACCCACCAAACATCAGACTTGTGAGGCCTGAGATTTTTTTTTTTTTTTTTTTTTTTTTTTATGGAGCAGGAACTTGAAAATGTAACCTATTTTGGCTAGGCAGAGTAGAGCATTTAACTCAACAGTGTCCAAAGGTTGGACAGGTATTTATTGTTGGGTGAAGCATGTGGCAATTCATGCTTCAGTCGTCATCATCATCACAGTTGAAATATGATCAAAGGAAAGGCCATTTCTGCCTATCTTAGCTACCAGCTTCAGATGTCTGGCAGAGACATCGTTTTCATTACATCTTAAATCAATACTCAGCAGAACTCTCTGAGGACTTTGAGGGAAAGCATCTAACTTATTGCCATATTTTTTTCACTTGAATACTTTTTATTAATTAATTCCATTTACATATTGTTTATAGGCTCCACACTCTTCCCCTCCCAATCCTACTCTCTCTCCCACATCCTCCTCCAGTATTCTGTTTCCTACCTACCCAGCCCCTGTAGTTTTATGATGACTGACTTCATTTTCCTCCCCTGTGGTCTGTTAGGGCAGTTCCATCAGGGGAAAGTGATCAACAAACAGAAAATATAGTCCATGTCCACTCCACTAACTAGTGGGCCCTTGTGAAGCTTAATCAGCACATCAGCTACTTTTATGTAGAGGACCTATTTTGAGACCATGCATTGTCCTTGGTGGGTGCATCAGACTCCTTAGGACACTCTGGGCCCTGGTTGATTGTCTCCGATGATCTTCTGGTGGCATTCCTGTCACACAAATATAAATGAATAAATATACAGAAGTAACCAACTGAATTAATTCTTTAGTCTTTAGTATTGCTTTTATGTGACTGGAAAAACATAAGCCCTCAGCTCAAATGAAAAAAGAACGAATTTCTTCTTGAATAAATTTGAGAGTCTGTGAACACAATTTAGGTTATCCCAAATTCCATGGTACAATGTGGAAGCAGCTTCATCAATGTTCATAGTAACAGAATAAATAAAGAAAACTATGAATCCAATACAGGAGTGGAAACCTCAGAGAGGACGTTGACAGCAAAATGGGGCAAGTTATCATATAGGCCCAAGATGGCTATGAGATGGCATTCTTGTCTTTTACATTGGCAAAAGCCAGGAGTGTGCTGGGTTACTACATTCTAAAATGATTTTATTCATCAGCTAATAATAGATAGATAGATAGATAGATAGATAGATAGATAGATAGATAGATTGATTGATTGATAGAGAGATAGAGATATAGAGACAGAGATATATAGATATAGATACAGATACAGATATAGATATAGCTATCATTTTAACCACAGAGGTGTCCAGAAATTGCTACTCAGGGTGCTGCAGGTAGCCCAGGCTATGGTAATGATCCTCTCCAACTACAACATTACAATCTCTCCACATCAATGAAGTTTTCATAGCCAGTCTTTGCAGACATGGCTCTGTCCAGGAGTTCTCATTGATAAATGCATACATTCCTGCAGTTCAAGATTTAGTATGGGATAATCCTTGGGGAAAACTAATTCTCTTTCTCTTGGTTTTTGCTCATTGCCTACTTTTGCCCAATAGATTCCTCTCTTAACAGAACATATAGCCACAGATCCCAGATTCATGTAGTACAACCAAATGGAGTATCTTCCTGGTGATGGCAGATCAGAAGGCAGAATCCTTCCTTCAGTAGAACCCAGTTGGACTTCAGGCTCATGATTTCTGTTAAGCTCTCTCTCTTAGGGTCACCCAGATTCTTATCTACCAAAGGTTTTGAAACAAGCTACTGAGGATCCATCTCCAAGCACTGAGAGGCATGAGTGACACAGTTCAACTCACCTACCTGCAACAAAGTTCCACTTTCTCCCATTGTGAGCACTTTTGTACTGTTTTCATGTATTTGGGGTTTTTCTTTAACTTACTTTTCCCCCATACCTTACCCAGGAAACTCTACCCATTAATTTAGTCTGCAACCTTAGAGAAATACCTTTCCTTTACTACTTTTTGAATTTTTTTAAAGATTTATTATTTTTTACAGTATGTTTACAAGTGTTTTGCCTACATGTTTGTGTGTGTACCACTTGTGTGCATGGTCCCTTCAGAGGCTAGTGGAGGACACAGATCCCCTAGAACTGGTGTTACACAGTATTGGAACCTAAAACTGGCTACTGTGACTTGAATCAGGGCCCTCCACAAGAGCAGCAACTAGTCATAACATATCAGTCATTTTTCAAACCCAAGAACAATCTTTTGCACATGCTTATTTATTCTTATTTCATGTACCTGAGAGGTCACCTTCTTTTTTATTACATTTTTATTTTTTATATTAATTACAGTTTATTCACTTGTATCCCAGCTGTAGGCCCATCACTCATCTCCTTTCAATCCCATCCACCCTCTCTCATCTCCTCCTATGCCTCTCTCCAAGTCCATGGATAGGGGCGGTCCTCCTCCCCTTCCAGCTGAGCCTAGCTTATCAGGTCTCATTAGAAAACTGGCTGCATTGTTTTCCTCTGTGGCCTGGCCAGGCTGCTCCCTCATTAGGGGAGGCAGGGAATACACTTTTACATTAAATCATTGCCCATTAAACTACAATGCCAGAAAAAAATATTCCATTCATATGTTGTTTTTTTTTTTTTACTATGTCCTATTTAAATTACACATAACCAAGCAGTCCTAGTTATCAGTTATTGAGCCATGGTTTATAAGGCAGGCTGATCTTTCTTTTTTTAACATTTAAAAAAATTATTTATTAATTACACTTTATTCACTTTGTATCCCCCCTGAGGTTCCCTCCCTCCTCCCATCCCAATCCCTCCCTTCTTCCACCCTCTACATGCATGCCCCTCCCCAAGTCCACTGATAGGAGATGTCTTCTTTTTCTTCCTTCTGATAGAGAGCTCACCTTCTTATAGAGGTGCAAATATCACAGCTGTGCCTGGTGCCCAAAGATGCCAGAAGGGATTTTATAAACTGGAGCTAAACATGTTTCCAAGGCCACCCTGTGGGCACTGAGAACTGATGCAAGCTTTTATTTAAAGTGGTCTATCTATAGAGAGATGCCTGGGCATCTGTCTATACCACAGAGAGACACTTTAACACTAGGAGTGCATATAAACTTATTAGGATTTTCATAAGTGAGTATGAAATTGAATCACTACAAAAGAAAAGGAGATGAAGCTCTTACTTATATTCCTAGTGAACTCCTTAGTGAACTTCCATAACCCAGTGCTTCCATGAGCCGAAACATCATAAGCACCTATGTATTCAGTACTCATAGGATACAAACAAGTGATATATTATGCACACAATGAACGCCCCAAAAATATTAGAAACAGTTAAACTTCTGAGAGTTTAGGAGCTATTTGATGATGTTCCTAGGTTGTCATGAGCTTATTCACACAAGATATTTTTTGAATAATTTTTTTTTTAATTTTATTTTTTTCTTATCAGTTACATTGTATTAACTCTGTATCCCAGCCGTGTCCCCAACCCTCATTCCCTCCCAGCCCCTCCCTTCCTCCTTCATCTCCACCATGCCCCTTTCCAAGTCCACTGATAGGGGGGACCTCCTCCCCATTCATCTGATCCTGTTTTATCAGGTATCTTCAGGACTGGCTGCAAAGCCCTCCTCTGTGGCCTAACAGGACTGCTCCCACCTTGGGGGTGGGGAGGCCAAAGAGCCAGTCATTGAATTCCTGTTAGAAATAGTCCTTGTTCCCCTCACTTTGAGAAACCAATTGGTTACTGAGCTACCACAGGCTACATCTGAGCTGAGGTTCTAGGTTATATCCATACATAGTCCTTGGTTGAATGTCAGTCTCAGAAAAGACCCTGTGCCAAGATATATTTGGTCCTTGTGGAGCTCCTATCCTTTCCCCATCAGACTAACTCCCCTTCTTTCTTATGATTCCCTGTACTCTGCCAAAGGTTTGGTCATGAGTCTTTGCTTTGAAAACACTGCTAGTTAGAGTATTTCAGATGTGCTCAGTAGACTCCTGTCATACGTTCAATGTACATCCCATCTGTCTCTCTAAATGAGGATTGATCATCTTACCCCATGTCTGCTCTCTTGATTATCTTTTTTAGGTGTATAGATTTCATTATGTTTATCATATCTTATAGGTCTATATAAGTGAGTATATACCGTGTTTGTTTTTCTCCTTCTGGGATATTTCACTCAGAATGATCTTTTCTAGATCCCACCATTTGCCTGCAAATTTCTTGATTTCCTCCTTTTTGATTGCTGAGTAGTATTCCATTGTGTAAAAAATACCACAATTTCTGTACCCATTCCTCCGTTGATGGACATCTGGGTTGTTTCCAGGTTCTGGCTATTATAAATAAAGCTGCTATAAACATTATTGAACAAGTATCCCTTTTGTGTACTTGAGCAAACTTTGGGTATATACCTAGCAGTGGTATAGCTGGGTCTGGAGGAAGCACTATTCCTAATTGTCTTAGAAAGTGCCAGATAGATTTCCAGAGTGGTTGTACCAGATTACATTCCCACCAGCAGTGGAGGAGGGTTCCCCTTTCTCCACAACCTCTCCAGCATGTGTTGTCACTTGAGTTTTTCATCTTGGCCATTCTGATGGGTATAAGGTGATATCTCAGAGTCTTTCTGATTTGCATTTCCCTGATGGCTAATGAGGTTGAGCATTTCTTTAAGTGTTTCTCTGCCATTTGATATTCCTCTACAGAGAATTCTCTGTTTAGTTCTCTTCCCCATTTTTTAATTGGATTACTTGGTTTGCTGCTTTTCAGCTTCTTTAGTTCTTTGTATATACTGGATATTAGCCCTCTGTCAGATGAAGGGTTAGTGAAGATTCTTTCCCAATCTGTAGGCAGTTGTTTTGTTTTGGAGATGGGGTCCTTTGCTTTACAGAAGCTTTTCAGTTTCATGAGGTCTTATTTATTGATTGTTGCTCTTAGAGCCTGTGCTGTTGGTGTTCTGTTCAAGAAGTTGTCTCCTGTGCCAATGAGTTCTAGGCTGTTCCCCACTTTTTCTTCTAACAGATTTAGAGTATCTGGTTTTATGTTGAGGTCTTTGATCCACTTGGACTTTAGTTTTGTGCAGGGTGATAAATATAGATCTATTTTCATTTTTCTGCATGTGAACATCCAGTTGGACCAGCACCATTTGTTGAAGATGCTGTCTTTTCTCCATTGAATGGTTTTGGCTTCTTTGTCAAAAATTGAGTATTCATAGGTGTGTAGGTTTATTTCTGGGTCTTCTATGCGGTTCCATTGATCCTCCTTTCTGTTTTTATGCCAATACCATGCAGTTTTTATTACTATTGCTCTGTAGTACAACTTGAGATCGGGGATGGAGATACCTCCAGATGATCTGTTGTTATACAGGATTGTTTTGGAGATTCTGGGTTTTTTGTTTCTCCATATGAAGCTGAGAAACTTTTTTTCAAGGTCTGTAAAGAATTGAGTTGGTATTTTGATGGGAATTGCATTGAATCTGTAGATTGCAGATTTTGGCAGGATGGCCTTTTTCACAATGTTAATCCTACCAATCCATGAGCAAGGGAGATCTTTCCATCTTCTGATATCTTCTTCAATTTCTTTCTTCAGAGATTTGAAGTTTTTCTCAAACAGGTCTTTCACTTGCTTGGTTAGTGTCACCCCAAGGTACTTTATGTTATTTGTGGCTATTGTGAAGGGTGTTGTTTCCCTAATTTCTTTCTCGGCCCTTTTGTCTTTGGTATACAGGAGGGCTTCTGATTTTTTTGAGTTTATTTTGTATCCTGCCACTTTGCTGTTTCTGACAAGAATTCAGTGGCAGGCTATTTGATCACTTCCCCTTGAGGAAGGGCAGCCTTACAGGACAAAAAGGAAGACAATGCAGCCAGTCTTGATGAGACTTTATAAGCTAGGATCAGATGGAAGGTAAGGATGACCTCCCTTTTCAGTGTACTTCAGGAGGGGCATGGATGGAGAATATGAAGAGATGGTGGGATTGGGAGGAGACGAGGGATGGCTCTACAGCTGGAATACAAAGTGAATAAATTGTAATAAAAAAATAAATGAAAAAGGAGAAAGAAGAATGTTACAATATAGAAATTATAAATAAATTAATGTATTTTGGAAGAAAAAAACACATTCATAGTCTTTTTCATTAATTTCATTATTAAACACACATATGTATGCATATGGAGTTCTAAATATAATTTGGTCAGTCTTTCAATGTGACCTCTATATGTTTTCAGGGTGACTTTTTTGGTGCTTGATAACTAAGTGATTGTTATGCTCTTTACTAGGAAGAATATTTCTCCCATGCTCAGTTTTATTTGTTCCATATATGTCTTTGCATAGGTTTGAGGACTATGATTTCTTCCTGGAGCACTTCAGTTCATGTTCATGAAAGTATATTGGCAAGTCTTTTGAGTGTAGCTTCTGTCATTAAAAGGACATATAGTCCCAGATCCTACTCTGATCCTCTATCTTGAACAATTTTTTTTTTTTTTTTTGCATGTTTTCTGAGCATTTAATGTGGGGATTCTTTTGTATCAGATATGCTTTCCAAAATTTTGGCTTTTAATTTGTTTTGGTTTTCTCTCATGATTGTTTTGGCAAAAACAAAACAAAACAAAACAAAATTTTTAGTCACTGGTGAACTATGCTTATATATAGATATAATGAAAATATTAGGTAGATATTTTGCTAGTTTATTAAAGTAAGCATTGTATATTTTCTATGTAAACACCATGTTTATATTCATGCATGGACTTATTTGTATTATATTTATTTTTATGTAGATAACTCAGAGTATGATTGCTTAAGACTCTCACATATATTTACTGGATGTTCTCCCACTTCCTTTTTTTATAATAATCCACCTTCATATTTAGAGTACCTCCCCACATTATCCCAATCAGATCAATTTTACCCTGCCACTGTATTGATTGCCTACCATGTTTCTTTGTTTCTACAGTGATTCCATGGTGAATACTCACAGCTGAAGATTTGGAAGTAGATGCCTCAGAGTAGAGAGAACAAGTGATCTTTGACTTTGTTGGTTCTGGGTAACCAAAACCAATATTTTTTCTAGTTCCATTGATTTATTTGTATGACATTTTCCTTATCCATTTAAAAGATATTTGTAAGTTTTCATTTCATACTTATTCTGAATAGACTAGCAATTAAGGTGACTGAGCAAGTATATCTGGAGTGGGATGTTAAATCCTTTGTTCACATGTCAAGAAATAAGAGAGCAGGGTCATGAGGCAGATTTATTTTTGTTTCATTTAAGAGAAATTTCTACACTGATTTCTGGAATGGCTCAACCTTTTTAAAAGGTTTTTAAAACCTTCCCCCCTTGTTTTTCAGAGATCCTGTTATTTTTCTGTTCCATAGAAGAATCTCAAATAACACCAAACGTGTTAGACTCTGAAAAAGAACAAGGGGAACAAGTATTTCGTTCATATCTTATATATAATATTTACTATCATGTAATTAAATTTTGATATTTATATTGTCCACAAATTAATAGTTAACAGCCAAAACTTCCTAAAATGTGTTTTCAGCAGTAGCATCTATTCTGACATAGAATGTCTGTGATTGTGAGACAAAGTGAGGGGCTCTTATTTTTGATTAAATATACATTTCAAGAAAAACTACTCAAAAGTAGGTAAATAGTTTAATTTTATTATGCTGATGTGTTTTATTAGAGAGACTGTGAATTCATGAAAATAATCAATTATTTAATATATTGTCTTTTGTTTTTAAAACATCTCAAAGTGTTCTTATCCAGTCTTAAGAGAATAATGTAACACTTTGGAAAAAAGATGCACCCCAGAAGTCCTGCACTGGAGGCCAAGATGGAGAAGACCTCCACAATCACAATATTCTAGAATTAATAACCTTTATACTGAGAAATTACTCCATACACTTAAAAGATTATTGAATAAAAATATCTTAAATAGTAGCATGCATTCATCTCTGACTACTACTTAAATGGGAGCAGTCTAAAACAGATTTTTGCATTCCACATGTCCTGTCAACCTTAAATCTCTTCTAAGTTCAGGACCTATGTTTTACTTTGAACAATTTCAATTGTTAAAAACGCTAGACTGCAAGTCTCACCCTTAAAGTACTGGGATACTTACAGAGCAAATCTGTCTTCTGGATCAAAATGTATACCCTGAAAGATAGACCTGAAGAGTTTATCAATGCCACAATGCTCACACATACAAAGAACAGAGAACACAAATACAGAAAACATCAAGGAAAAGTCACCTGTAAGCACTGTGTTTGCAGTTCATAGATGAACAGATATGGTGAGCTTCAGAGTAAGGCAGCTTTTGTCTCTGAGAAGGCAGGCTCAGAGGAGAGACACAGCTGCTTCTATGCAGGACCAGAAGGAGTTCATTTCAACTATCTCTGGCTGCAGTCTGTCTCAGGGCTATGACATCATCACAGGAAATTTTATTTCATAAGGTTTTTCAATGAATTTGTGTGCAGTACAGACAGAGGCCAGAAGTGGGCATCAGATTCATTGGAAATGAAGTTAAGGAGCTGTTTAACTACCAGCTACTTTCTGAATTTGAACCTATGTCTTCTGTAACACCACCCTGTGCTCTTCACTACCATGGTATCTTTCTAGGAACTTTTTATTTAAAATTTATTTTGTACATGTTATTTAAAATACACTACATCATTTCCTCCTTTACATGTCCTTTCTCCATCCCTTCCCATATACTTCATTTCAATTTTTTTCCTATTAAGTGTGTAAGTTTGTATAAATATATAAACAATACCTGATGAGTCCATTTCTGTTGGGTGTATTTATTGTTGTATTTACCCTTTCCATGTCCTTTCTTCATCCCTTCCTAAATTCGTCTATTCCAATTTTTTCTTATAAGTATGTGAGCAGTTATGTGCAAATTTATGAATTAAACTTGAATCCCTTTCTGTTGGTTCTGTTTATATGGTTTCAGGGATGAAGACTTTCCATTGGATATGTAATGAGGGAGCTTATCCCTGCCTGAGGCTGATTTCCCCACTTGCAGGAGAGTTCCATTCATTAATGACTAACAGGAGTGACCTGAAGTGACCTAAGCTGCCTTGAAAAAGAAACATTAGAAAAGAGAAAGCAGTAAATATGTCAGCAAACAATTGCTAGTGCCATAGCTCTGAATTTTGCACCTGCAGGGAGGACTACAGACTTTGGCCTGGGCTACTAACTGCCTCTCTTTGTTCTGAAGGTCTCCTACTATACCACTGATCATTCACTCCTTGGGTGACCTTGAAACCTTGAAATCCTTGCCTCCTCTTTCAAAGCTCCTTGATTACAGATCTGTGTCACCATACCTGGCTGAGGTGGCTTCAACGTCATTTAGCGATGTAATAGAATGATGTGACAAGTAAGATGAGCAGTTACACTTACCTATATTACAAAACCACTTATCTCTGTCTTAGTTTCACTCTCTGTAGAATAAGGATAGAAATCTTCCCTAGTCTTAGATGAGTTATACACTTGATGCTAAAGTAAAGAAATGTTGCTCATAGATGGTAGACAGTGTGTTACACCCAGTTCTCGAGCCCCCAAAAGATCTACAGAAATCGACTCCATTGTAAAACACATGAGGGTCTTTTTATTGTAAATTACAAGCTGCAGCTTGAGCCCACAACACCCACCGCCGAAGCGGTGGGAGTTGAGCATGCTGTGCCCAGGTTAGTTGGGTAATATATAGATATATAGATTCTGGTCCCTCCCAGCATGCCCAAGGCAGGGGCAATTCCTCCCTGGCAAGTATCTATTGGTCAAAATGCTACATTTTGAATTGATTGGCTATAGGAAGGTCCATAGGAAGACCATATTGGCTATAGGAAGGTCCATATAGAAAGACCATAATGACCTGATGTCCCTCCCTAGGGGGATGGGCCAGTTTCCTAGCAACTGTTATCTCTAGTGGGTGGGGAAAGAATGCAGTAAGACAGTCCTTCCCCTCAGGGCATTACTAGACTTCTCCACCCACATAGTTCAGGCCTTAATAATAGCTGCTAATTTTTAATCTTTTTGGTCTCTCAAGTGGACTTTAACCAGAAGGGCTACATTAGATGGGAGCCTTCTTCTGTTACTGGAGTTAGGACCACAGCCCTTGTACTAACTACCATAACCAGTCAGGCTCAACCATTCATCCTCAATAAGCCAATTTAAAAAACTGAATTACCAAGCTATGACATGTCTCTTATAATGCCTGCACTCTGGAGGGAAGGTGGGTATATACTGAGTTCCAAGACAACCAGAGATACGTACTGGGATTATTTTTAAAATAAAAAAAGAGAGAAAACAATGACAAAAGGAAATTATTAATGAAAACTGAAAACATTAACATATTTATTCTCCTCTTTCTCATCGTTGCTTTCCTCCTCCCCCTCCTCCTTCTTCCCCTCCTTTCTTGAGACAGGTTCTCTCTTTGTAGCTTGGCTGTACTGGACTTTGTAGATCAGGCTGTCCTTGAACTAACAGTGTTCAAAGAAGGTGAGTGGGAGGAGGAGAAACAGGAATGCTCTTGGGGAGCAGAAGAATACAGAGAACATTTGCGCACTCAGGCACTCCTGACTGAGAGGGACAAACCATGAGAAGGTACTGAGGCGGTGACGCAGGAGGCAATGCCAGCCCTATAAAATGGATTGGGAGGATCTCTCCAATCCACAATTTCCCAAAGAGGATTGTGATCTTTTTGCTGGGTGGCCCTGCTAGGGCTGGCACACAGGTCATTTGGGTCACTGTGGCTGAGACATCTGAAAGGACAGTGAACATCTGGAGCATTTAAAATCTGCTTACAGTTCATGGGAACCAACCGACGTGGTATGCGTCTATTTATGAATTACTGGTTTCAGGCCATCAAGGCCCACATAGGGAGTTCTTGGGGCAGTCTGTGCTACAAAAAGAGGTCTAGGCTAGCCTAGGCTGTAGAGTGAGATCCTGTGTCAAAAAAGGAGCAGGGTCTTTGTGTCTGGAGTAATTTGTTCCTGTAGGGTACCCATAGCGAAGCCCACAGGACCTGGAAGAAAGTTAGGAAGAGTTCCAGTTTGCTCAACCAGAGAATGAAAGGAGAGATGTCAAGACTGAACCCAGTTGGATTTTTTAAATGCTAAGTAATTAGTGAATTAGGAATAAAACAAAGGTTAGAAATACGTCATTCATTGCTATTATATTCTATGCGTGTAATTAAATGTAAGGATATAATCCTCATAAGATTGATATGTCCCTTTTAAATAAATAGTTGTTATTGTTGTTTTTTGTTTGTTTGTTTGTTTGTTTTGAAACAGGGTTTCTCTGTGTTCCTTGCTGTCCTGAACTCATTCTGTAGGCCAGGCTAGCCTTGAACTCACAGAGATCCTCCTGCCTCTGCCTCCCTGGGTGCTGGGATCACAGGCGTGCACCACTGTGACTGGACATAAATAATTTTTTTTTTTTTACTTCAAAGAACAATGGGCACATAAAAAAAAAAACATCAAAATAACATTCAAAATATTTTCTTAGGCCGCTTTAAAATCAAAATAGCACCTACAATATTCAATACATTAAAATAATGCCCCTTGTAAAGTACCAACACTGCAGGATACAGACCAAAAGTCTGACAGCCCGTTTTTACTATTCACAGCTACTAATTCCATTTTCCTCCCTAAACAATTGCTGTGTCCTTTTATTTTATTTTATTTTTTTCATGTAAACGCAATAGTTCACTCTGGATATCCTTTATAAACACACGTATTTCATGTATGTAAAATATACACAGACATATATCTGTGTATCTCCACACAAATATGGGTATGGCTATATCTATCTATCTATCTATCTATCTATCTATCTATCTATCTATCTATCTATCTATCTATCTATCTCCATGTTATATGCCCAGAAGAGAATATTTTTCCCACCCAAATAGGATCTGTTACTTAGTACCATTCTCGGCCTTACTCTGTTTCTTGAACAGCAAATCTGAGCACTCTCTCTGCACGTACACCTGCACGCCAGCAGAGGGCGCTAGATCTCACTACAGAAGGTCTTGAGCTGCTGTGTGGGTGGCGGGACCGGAACTCAGGACCTCTGGGTGAGCAGCTGGCTCTCTTAACCTCTGATCCTTCTCTCCAGCCCCTCTAAGAGGGGAAGTTTGGTAAGATGGAAAGAAAATAAAGATGGGTGCCCTTCGTCAACCTGGTACAAACACACACAAGCACAAGCATACAAGAGTTTGAACACAAGCAAGCTCACTTCTTCCAGGCCCGGCTTCCCTGTCTGGACTCCCACATGTACAATCGAAAGTTTCAGGAAACCATTCCGGTTCCACCTGAAAGCCATCTGCCTGCCTTCCCCACCGGGCTCTGATTTTGATGTGACCCCGCCCACAGTGGGTGGGGCATCCCATCCATCACTAATTAAGAAGATGCCTATGGAGATCGCTGCTCACTGGCATGCTCAGCCTGCTTGCTTACAGACCCTGGACCACAAGTCCCGGGATGGCCGAGCCTTCCCAACAGCCCTCATGGCTCCGCCCACAGTGGGCGGGGCCTCCCCATTAATCATTAATCAAGATGATGCAGGGCCCTTATAACACCCAGGACCACCGGCCCAGGCATGGCACCGCCCACAGTGGGCAGGAACTACCCATCAACCACCATAGGTCCACCCACAGTGGGCGGGGCCTCCTCACCATCACTAAGAAGGTCCCCCTTAGGGCCCTGCTCACAGGCTCACTCTCACTCAGCCTGCTTTCTTATAGACCCTGGACCACCAGCCCGGAGATGGCTCCGCCCTCAGTTGGCGGGGTCTCCCCACCAGCCCAGGGACTCTGTCTGGACCTCTTCTCCCCTACTGTATAGTGACCCAGGACTTAACAGGGATCAGATTTTCTATTGCTCCAAGATTTTTAGCTGTGGTATCTTTTTATCTTGGGCGGAGAGATCCGAGGGAGCAACAGGGCTGGCTTTAATTAACACTCCAATAGACTCCAAAAAAAGAGCTTCAGTTAAAGAGGAAACAGGGCCTCCAGTCACTGTGACGCAGAACCTCCCCCACCTCCATCATCATCTCCACCCCCTCTGCCTTGCAAGCTGGGCCTGGTCCACTGCTGGGAATACTGACGGACTTAACTACCTCCCCCAGTTTCCAAAAGAGCCTTTGTCTCTTCTGGCGGAGAGTTGGCCTTAGATAGAGCCCCAGATTGTGTCAAAGAGGTTTCTGGATCTTTTAAAAACTCACTTTTAAACCTGGAGGGTCCTGCGGACCCCAGAAAAGGTTCTGAAACGCGAGCAAACAGCCTCCCGTTTTTTTTGTTTTTGTTTTTGTTTTTATTTAAATTATTTTCTTCAGAATCTCACAAACAAAAGCACATTCCTCATTTGGGAGCCAGAGACCTGCTGGGAGAAGCAGTAACCTCCAGCATGGCAGAGCCTTGTTTGTAGGGAAACAAAGCCACTGTCCATCCTTTTGGAAGCCTTGGGGAACACCCCCCTACACACTTTGGCGTTTTGAGACAAGGTCTCTCTTTGTAGCCCTGGCCATCCTGGACTCGCTCTGTAGAGCAGGCTGGCCTCGAACTCACATACACATGCCTGCCTCTGCCTCCCCAAAGGGCTCTATCACTGGCGTATATGTCACCACTCCCGGCCAGCTGGGAAATTTCTTAAGCAAAAAAACTTTGTTCCCTCTTCCCTGACATAGCTCCTTGCACCCTTGTGGTAACAATTCATGTCACACTGTTTCCAGGGGCGTTGGATGCCCTCTCCTGGCTTTCCACACACCAATGAAATAAGAATGTGTCTTTAAAAGAACATAATGGAGAGGAGTTTCAGTTACCCATAATTTGCCATAGCTAATAATACTAATACTACTACTAATAATAGTAAAAATAAAACATTGAAGTGGTTTTGAGGTGGAAACCACAGACCTTTCTGATTTCTGCACCTATTAACAGATGGTGGAACATTTCCAGCCCATCTTCTGCTGCCCTTTCCTGGCCCCCACTTCTATATTTCATTTCTATAGTGTCCTTGTCTCCCCCGAGTCTTCATAGATCTGTGTCACAGTTAAAGCCCCATCTGGCCTGTCTCCGTATATATAAATAGCAAGGCCCTAAAAAATGCTCAGCCAGTTGACATTCTTGGCAACCAACAAAATGATGGACTCTCCTCCTTGGTGACTGAGAACATGCCTTTTGTACTCCAAAGGGACCTTAGTCTGTCTACCTTAACTTGTTCCTCATCCCCGGGCTGTGACCCTTTCTAAGATGGAACTAATTTCATGGTCACTGCTGGCCTATGAAATACGGGTAAATTAAATGATTGGTAAATACAGTAATCTCCATGCAAGACCGTTTTCCTACTTGAGATTACTAGAGAATTTCATTTCTGAAAACAGGTCATAGATTAATTAAGTTCAGATCTGATAGCTTAAAAAATGAAGAAGAAGCTTGGTAGAGGTCATCCGGCTTGTCCTGGGTCACCCAGCACCCACTGGCAGAGCTGAGAGTCTGGTGAGAATATTAAGTTATCTGAGGACAATAGTTCAGGCAGCTCCCAGTCACACTGAGCTCTCTGTCTCTGCCTCCTCCTCTGGGAGGCTTCAGGTCACTGCCAGAAAACAAAGGTGAGAACCACGTTCAGAAGCTCATCTTTCAAAATCCTGTCTAGAGAAGTCAGGATTCACCATCACGCTACCTATGCATATGTCTGGGTTGTGTTCCCTGAGTAACCCTGAGTAACTTCTTTCAGGTAAGTGGGAATGAATGACTTCACACGTCTAAGCACTTAGCAGAAGGTCTGGGGAATATAAGATGGTCACTAAATGTGTATGACTATTTTCCTTACTGTTAAGAATTTTATAGCTTTCAAATTTGCTCAGCGATGTCCAAAGAGACAACTGAGAGTCAAAAACATCCTACAGAGTTTGGACCCATCACATTTTCCACCCTGAGGAATTACGATTGTGTGATACAGAGAACATCTGAGTTCACAGTAGGGAGAAAAATTAACCGGTGATTATGATATCCTGTAAAGTGCTGAAGTCAAGGAAGCTGGTTGAATGTCTGAATGAAACCCGGATGCTGTGGCCGGAAGCAAAGATGGGAATTGTCCTTTTTCAGGATGGAGGCAATGCTTTGATGTCTCTAGGTTTCCATTTCAGTTTTAAAAGAATTCATATCTTTCTTCTCTGACTTAGATCTTGAAAACAGTGCTTACTTTTTTTTTTTATATTCTCTTCCGTTACAATGGGCCAGGTTGTGGTTCTGTAACAAATAAGCCACAAATCTTGGCAGCTAGCAAAGTGAGGGCATGGTTCACCAAAGACAGTCTGTAGAGAATGGTCCATCTGAGTCCTTCATAGTGTATCAAACTTGGGGTGGGGGTTGCAACCTGTGCCCTAAGTCAGGTTCAGCTACCTGTCCCCAACAAGCCAATTCAAGGAACTCAGTTAAAAGTAGAAAGAAGGAAGGAAAAGGACGATTTGCTCAATGTGGCCACACTGAGAAGAGCGGCAAAGAAACACAGAGGCTCCCACAGGTCTGTTCTGAAGGGAGACTACAGTTTAAACAGAGGCCAGTGGTAATGACATCTAAACAGTCTCAGTCAAGGTGTGGTCCCTGACACCCTGTTCTGGGTTCCTCAGGCCCTAGGCACACATATGGCATACCATCCTACACACAGGTAAACATACAAACACATACAATAGAAGTTAAATTTAAAAGAAAGAGGACAGCTTTTGATACATCTGGGATGCCAGCAATCTGTCTTGCCAAGAACCTTATGTCCAGCATAGTTGCCTGGGATCCTTAGTTCTGCCCGGTGCTCTGGAGAGCCACTTCATTTTAAATTCCAGATAAGTCACATTGTTATACCCAGTTTGTGAGCCCCCAAAAGATCTCCAGGAATCAACTCCATTGCAAAACACATGAGGGTCTTTTTATTGTTAATTACAAGCTGCAGCTTGGGCTACACAGCCCCACCGCCGAAGCGGTGGGAGCTGAGCGTGCCAGGCCCAGGTTAGTTGGGTGATATATAGATTCTGGTCCCTCCCAGCATGCCCAAGGCAGGGGTGATTCCTGCCTGGCAAGCATCTATTGGTCAAAATGCTACATTTTGAATTGATTGGCATAGGAAGGTCCCCAGACCATAATGGAAGGTCCCCAGACCATAATGACTTGGTGTCCCTCCCTAGAGGGATGGGCCAGTTTCCTAGCAACTGTTATCTCTAGTAGTTTAGCCCTTAATAATAGCTGCTAATTTTTAATCTTTTTGGTCTCTCACCATGAAATGGTTAAACCCATCTTAAGTTTGAGATGGCTGTGGAGGAAGGAGGCAAACAGAGAAAGTGTGTATGCTATATGCAGAAATCCACCATAAAAACATTTGGGCTGGAGAGACAGCTAAGAGTTCAGGAGCACTGCCTGCTTTTCCAGAACACTCGGCCATTCTCACCTGATGTTTTAGAGGACCTGAGTTCAGTTCCCGGTGCCCACGTTGGGCTAAACAGCTCCAGGAGACCCCACACTCTCTTCTGGCTTCCGAGGGCACAAACACACACACACACAATTTTAAAAAGATGAGAGGTGACACTTTCCCCCACTATTTACCAAGGAAACACACTCCATGGAATAGCAATCAACTTCAAAACAAAACAAAATCCCTTAATTTAATGCCAGCATACAAGCAACACAGCAAACTTAACCATTTGGCAAAAATATACCATGATAGGTGATGTGAAGTCCTCGGCCCATCAGCAGATGGAAACAGGCCCTTGAGAAACTACAATAAATGTACAATCATGAAACAGAATTCACTGTGTGTGTGTCTGTGTATCTGTCTCTGTGTATGTGTGTAATAGAATTGCCAGAAAAAAAGAAAACCAAAACGAAACAATTTTTAAAAAAGACAACAACAGAAACCAAAGAACATTTGATTTGCATGTGTAAGGACATGGATGATTTGGCCAGGAGGGTAGGATGAAATTACTCAGGCAAAAGGAGCAGGAACTCAAGGCACAGAAATGTGAAAAGGACAGGAAACCCTTATGGAAAATCACTGTGTGCTGTGTGTGGGGGGGCAGGGCAGAGCTATCTCTGCCTATTGTTGCTTCTCGTACCTCTTGACAGGGGCCAATTGACATTCAGATTACCTGAGAAGGAGCAATCTGTCCAACCATTGATCTTCTTAAAACAGCAGGCATTTCAAACACTTCCTGAATTCCACAGTTTGATTTGAAATGATTGAGCGAAAAAAAAAAAAAAAAAAAAATCAAGGGGGCTGGAGAAATGGCTCAGAGGTTAAGAGCACTGGCTGTTCTTCCAAAGGTCCTGAGTTCAATTCCCAGCAACCACATGGTGGCTCACAACCATCTACAATGATATCTGGTGCACTCTTCTTGCCTGCAGTCACACATGCAGGCAGAATTCTGTATAAATAATAAAAAGTATATGTTTAAAAAAAATCAAGTTGCTTGTACAAAATATGACTCTCTACTGGTTATACAGATTCTTCAGTGAGAGGACTCATTTCAGTTAATAATTGCATGGGGCCAGGGAGAAGGCTTGGAGGTGGATGGGGGTGGGGGACTTTTGTGGCCAGAGCCTTGTTTGTGACAAATAGAGACTGAAAAACTGAGCTCTGTTCCTGGAAGCTCTTCAGGTCCCAAACCCTGGACAAACAGCATCCCTCAGTCTTGACCCTGTCCAGCCCTCCATCCAGGGCTCTCCTGGCTGTCATATCCCCCCCACACTTTTTTACCCTGAATTCCCCAGCCCAGGGGCTGGGTCTGCCTTTCCCTGTATAATCTAACCATTTTGGTTAGCTCCTCTTGTTTTTATTGTACCTTTGGGCCTCCTGGCTGTTTTGCCTTGCTCCCCCTCTGTCCCATCCTTTCACCCCTCCCCCAACCCCACATGGTTCAGGGTTATGGCTACCCCCTAGGCTCTCTCAGATGGTCCAAGATGGTTCTTCCCTCTGAATCTATGACGAACACCTGCCATTCTTTGGTGCAGCCATGTTCCTTTTATTCTTTTCTTTCTTTATCTTCAGAATCCATGTGATATAAGGAGGGAAATGATTTCCCTAGCTACCCGCTGAACTTCAAGTGCCACACCATGCCCTGTGACACACAGGCTCCAAAACGTGTGCACTGACGTGCACACACACACACACACAAATAAAAAATCCAAAATAAATAATAGAGCAGTCAGAAGCTGACAGAGGACAGGGCATACATGAGCTTGCTTCTGTCCTTGGTCTCTAAACATCACTGCCTATTTAAATGTAAAGACAGGCAGTAGCCTAGCTCTCTGGACCACACTGAGGTCCCACTTGCCATCTCCACAGTTCTGCTGCATGTCTGTTAGAGGCCTGTGAAGAGTCTCGGAACCAAAAGGGCCTCAACAAAGACAAAGAATAACTTATGTATTCAGTGCTGATAAGTCAGATCAAATTTACATTTGTGGTCAGGGCCATGCTTAGAGAATAGAGCAAACAGAATGCTAGTCTGTGATATTGAGTTTTAAACACTACAAAACAGGGAGGAGGAAAAAAAAAACAAAAACAGAAAAACAAACCCACAGTTTTGAAAGTTTTGAAAGGTGCAGCCACCATTGCAGAAGGGCCTCCGAGCCTTGACAAACCTTGACTAGGCAGATGAGTGCACCAAGTGGCAAAGCAGCTAGATAAACATAGCTTATGGCCTCCAAGAGTTCCCAGGCCCTCCAGCATGATCTGGATATGAGCGACCCTGAGTTGGGAAAGCCAGTGGCACAGTCAGTTAAGACAGATGGGCCTGGATGGGTCTTCTGCAGCAAGCAGAAGCTGGTGAAATGATGCCAAGAAGGGAGACAGGGACTGACCAGGACCCTAAGGTGAAGGCTGGGGCCCCTGCAGGAGGGAGCAAAGTGTCCCTGTGTCTGGCATTCTTGCACCAATGCTGGACTGGACATACAGGGTGGGGAAAGTGACTGGAAGAAATGAGGTGCCCTGGGACAGCCTTACCACCTGCTCCCCAGACAGGGCCCTGCTGGTGCCTCCTCCTCGGACAAACTGAACCCAAAACACCCACTGGAACACTCCCCAGAGTTGGTGTGTGACACCCAAGCTTTGGGTCTGTTTGCAAAAAAGTGGCCTACTTTCTGGGATAAGTAGGGGCTGTGCAGAAAGAAATAGCCCTTTGTTGGAAGAACCTGTGAAAATATCCCCCACACCCCTGGAAAGCCTGTAACTTTCCCCTGCGGATCAACCTGGACCCGAGGACAAGCCTGAAGGGCTAGAAGGCACTGCCATCCACACACACATAAATTCAGAAGGCGGCCTGTTCTCTTTGCTGTCCCCAGGGAGTGAATTTGCATGAATGTGCCATAATGGCTCTACAGTTTGCAGGCTCTCTTTTGGAGACTGGCTGGGGGTTGGGGGCAGGGATGGGATGTGGGGAGGGTGTGGCCTGCTACTAGCCAGAATGACAGCAGAGTCAAACCCCAGCGAACCCTATGTGGCATCTGAGAGTCAGCGTGCAGGGAGGCCTGGGGCCTTCACTCTTCAGCGATGACTGGGATGTGAACTCATAGTCACATGTCCCCGTGTGTTGCCAGTTGCTGTCAAAAGGCCAAACTCAGTGCTGGGGTGGCACATGCCTGTAAATCCCAGTGCCCAGGGAGGTAGAGGCAGGAGGATAGCTGTGAGTTCCAGGCTAGCCTGCTCAAGACAGCGAGTCCAGGACAGCCACAGCTACATGAAGAGACCCTGTCTCAAAGAACAAAATAAAACTAAAAGACAAAGTTAAACCCCTCCATCTCAAACATCGCAGTGTGGGCCAGAAAAGAGCCCACACTCTTTTCATGTTACCATTCATCTTACCTGGACTGAAAGGACACTTACCTGCTGCCTTTCCAGAGCAACTGTTGGTTGGACTCACTGTAAGAACTGTGGGAACTGCCACCTGCCTGAGGACCTGTCTTCTCTTGAAGATTTGGGGAAAAAAAATCTTCATTCTAAAGCAAGATGCCCCCTGAATGTTTATGCTTTTGGAGAGAAGAGATTTCATAATATTTTCTTTTTAAAGCTAATAGCCCCTCCATCCTACCCCAACCCCCACCCCTACTTTAATGTCCTTCCAGTTAAAGGCTGATCTTTTATTTGCACAGAATTCACTCCCTGTCACTGATCAGAATCTTGGCCTGTTTCTTTGTGGCATGCATGTGAGAACTGCAGGGGCAGTTGGTTTTAGCCCCATTGGGATGCCCAAGGTCGGTCTCTGCCTGTCTGTAATCCAAAAGGTTAATTTCTTCACCTTGAAGGCAGGAAGTCCTCTTAGGTACAGCCTAAGAGTATATGGGTCTGGAGTATATAGGTCTGACTTGTGAGATGATGGTGTCTGTCAGGGAACATCCTGTGAAACAGTTCCTGAACCACAGAGGCCTAAGACAGACAAGCTCTCAGTTCCGTGGGCATTTAAGGAAGAGGAAAGACAAACATGAAAACAAACAAAAACCCCAAACCCATGTATTTCCAACTGGAGAGGCAGCAACACTGATTTGGAAAGATAAGAATGGGCGTGATTGACAGCTTTGAGGCAGAAAGACATTTCATCACAATGATGCCTATGAGTGGTCATCCTAAGGCCTGAACTGGAAAACACTGTTGGAGTTGATCTCCAGTGAAGGACACCCTCACAATAATGGGTCAAGGACAGCAATGGAAACATGCCACTCCAGAACAGGAGGGACAGGGATCAGGTGTGCCCCTGGCCGTTGTGAAAAAGAGACCCATAGCAGGGCAGCCCTGGGGAGAGGGCCTTCTGGATCCTGAGCATCTTGGTCTAAAGGTCTTGGTGTAAACAAACCCCAACATTCATTCATTCACTCATTAATTCTCTCTGTCATCACATTAACATTTGGTCGCACAAGATGATACTACTTCTGCCTCCCAGAAGAGGCTGGTGGGCTCTTATAAGTGGATGCTAATGTGGCATTTCCAGATGCTTCTCTGATTATTATAAACAGTCTATCTGTGTGACAGGCCTGCCTTGGTAATAAAGGGCAGATACCAGATGCTGGGGTCATCCCTTCTTTTGGTGGCGAGCTATGACCAAGTGTGTCTTCATGTCTTCATGTTAACCTGAAAGCCCACGCCCTGGGCCTCGGATTAGTCAGTCATGCTCAGACTCAATGGTGAGCACAACCTCAAAAGCAAACCTCTTTGAGCAAAGTCAAATCAGTGAAACACCTTTCCTTCCAAAACAGATGAACTTTAAAAGAAAACAAAACAAAACAAAATAACAAAAAACTAATATGCTATGTCTACCAACTTCTGATAAAGTTTTAAAA
>JAEOAE010004383.1:0-23779 GCA_036365155.1 Meriones psammophilus
GCAGTTTATTCAGGAACCTTGAACAATCATTTGACCCTGGAGAAAGCCAGCCCACAGCTTAAGTAGCCTCTGGGTAGCCAACCCCAGCATGCCACGTGGGCAATGCAGATAGGTCTACATACATGGAAGCAAGCCAGATCCTCAGCCTTAGCCAAATGTGGAGTCGTTCGTGACAGAGAGCACTCACCATCGGGAAGGTGGAAGGCGGAAACAAGCTCCATCTTTAAGGCGTGGCATTACACAGCTCTCTACAGTTCCCCCTTTTTGTTTTAGACGCATCAGGCAAGAGTAGAGGTCTGATCTCTGATATTAGAAATAAATTGGGACTTTGTACTGATGTTCATTTAGGTGTCATCCACCCAAAGAGCATCAGACCCGTCCGATACCTTTTTCTCAGAGGCGGGACCTGGGGCATCAACCCACATGCAATCATACATGCTCTTCTCTGGGTCCAAAGCGGCTGAACCTGAGTGCAGTGCTTAGCCTCGCATCCTGAGCGTAACATTTTAGCTCCCATGCTTGGGGAGACTGTCCTGCTTCAATGGCTGTAAAGGCCTGAATGGTCATGGCTGCATTACGCTGTTGTGAGACTCTAATCTTGCATATACACCACAGGCAAACCAAGGTGACCAACACCAGAAGGCCTGCTAACACTCCCATGCCCGCCCATTCCTTCAGATGATTCATGGCTGCAGCAATCCATGATGATAATCCTGTGGCTAGTCCTGCGTCCACTCTGGTAGAATTTACCATGACAATGGCCACTCTCAGCTGGTCCATCGTAGTTTCGAATTCTCCAGTCCAATTACCTAAAATATAGCTTGAAAATTGTTTAGACAGAATTGCAGCACAGGAAAAATTCTCATGTTGTATGCTAGTAACACAAAGTCCAGCATACTTTCATTGACAGCCAAGTTGAGCATTTTGCCATAGGGTATCAGTTTGCTCCTGTACGAGGTCAAACCTCTGATTGAACACCATCAAACCTCCTTTTAGTTGAGCATTAATTCCTTTTGTACATCTAAGGCATGAGCTACATTGGCTAAAAGGTTATTCAGGGTCTGAGCAGTCTGCCCCGTATGACTCATGGCTAATGCCCTGGTGGTAGCTCCAACAGCCGCCAATGAGATAGCAGTAACAATGGCAGCTGTAATTCCAAGATCCCTTTTCTTTCTGAAGAGAGTCATAGCGTGAGGGCATCAACAGGCACAGGCACCCAGCGAGGCATGTGAGTAACCAGCTAGTAAATTTACTAGCATTACAGCATTGGGCAAAAAAAGCAAGTATCATTACCACAATTACTTGGTTCTATCTGGCTAATAATGAATAAAAATGGGGATATAAACAAACAGGTGTGGGTTTATAGGAAATATTATGAGAAGCCTTAACCCCCTCGTTGGAACATCCTGCATCAGTTCTAGAACTAGCAGTGGTGGTGTCCGAGGTCTGAGTAGGTTCAGGAGACCATTGCCCCCAGGGGCGAGACGTGCTCCATGTAAATTGACTAACTCCATGTTTTCCTCCACATTTGAAAGTCCGTTAAGGTTCTTAAATTATTTTTTTCCTTTTTTTTTAATTTTTTCAATTACACTTTATTCATTCTGCATCCCCCCAAAAAACCCCTCCCTCCTCCCCTCCCAATCCCACCCTCCCTCCTCCCTCTGCTTGCATGCCACTCCCCAAGTCCACTGATAGGGGAGGTTCTCCTCTCCTTTCTGATCTTAGTCTATCAGTTCACATCAAAAGTGGCTGCACTGTCCTCTACTATGGCCTGGTAGGGCTGCTCCCCTCCAGGGGGAGGTGATCAAAGAGCAGGACAATCAGATTATGTCAGAGGCAGTCCCTCCTCACATTACTATGTAACCCAATTGGACTCTGAACTGCCCTGGGCTACATCTGTGCAGGGGTTCTGGGTTATCTCCATGAATAGTCCTTGGTTGGAGTATGAGTCTCTGGGAAGTTCCCTGTGTTCAAATTTTCTTGTTCTGTTGCTCTCTTTCTGGAGACCCTGTCCTCTCCAGCTCTTACTATTTCCCAGTTCTTACATAAAATTCCATTCACTCTGCCCAACAGTTGCCCATCAGGCTCAGCATCTGCTTTGATAGTCTGTAGGGCAGAGGCTTTCAGAGGCCCTCTGTGGTAGGTTCGTAGGTTGTTTCCTGTTTTCTTCTTCTTCTGATGTCCATACTCTTTGCCTTTCCGGATGGGGATTGGACATTTTAGTTACGGTCCTCTCTCTTGCTTAGTTTCTTTAGATGTACAGGTTTTAGTGGGTTTGTCCTATGTTGTATGTCTATATGAGTGAGTATATATCACTAGCCATTAGGGAAATGCAAATCAAAACAACCCTGAGATTTCACCTTACACCCATGAGAATGGCCAAGATCAAAAACTCAAGTGACAACACATGCTGGAGAGGTTGTGGAGAAAGGGGAACCCTTCTCCACTGCTGGTGAGAATGTAAACTTGTACAAACACTCTGGAAATCAATCTGGCGCTTTCTCAGACAACTAGGAATAGCGCTTCCTCAAGATCCAGCCATACCACTCCTGGGCATATATCCAAAAGAGGCTCAAGTACACAAAAAGGACATTTGCTCAACCACGTTTGTAGCAGCTTTATTTGTAATAGCCAGAATCTGGAAACAACCCAGATGCCCCTCAACTGAAGAATGGATGCAGAAATTGTGGTACATCTACACAATGGAATATTACTCAGCAATGAAAAATAAGGAAATCATGAAATTTGTAGGTATTTGGTGGGATCTGGAAAGGATCATCCTGAGTGAGTTGTCCTTTTGTTTTCTTGCCAGGAAAAGTTTGAATATGTTTCTCCCCTCTCCTCTTTTTTGTTCCATTCCTGCCTTCCTTGCTCAGTGTGAATTTACAAACATTGCACTTGAATGGATGCAATTCTGATTCTGCGAAAGCATTGCTAAAAGGACCCCTGAAGCCTCACTTCTAAACCTTGAACCCCAAATGCAATCTAGCTATTTTTTTTTCTTGCACTGGTGATTAAGTAATGCAACTCATTTTCTGGGGGGTAGATACCCAGACATGGTGAATTCCTCATCTACCCCTCCCCTTTCCCCATGCTTATGTCCTTTAGCACTTTGGGGAGCACATTGACAGAGGTTCCCCACCCATGCAAACCACAATCATACATGTGCTTTCTAAGATTTTCTAACATTTTTTTTCTAGTTGCCAGTCTGAGACCTCGCCTAAAAAATAATCAGCTTGGTTCTCAGGTGACAATCTCTTAAGTGCAGCCAGACTAATAAGGCAAGTGCCAAAGCACTCAGATGGGCATTCTTGGCACATTGCCAGGACACTGGCACAGACCCAGGAGCCCAGTGGAGTCAAGCCTTCCCCATTTAGGTTTGGTTCACTTCCTTATTGAAGCCACCTAAGGCTAAAAAAAAAAAAAAGTTTGAAGGATTGGAGGTATAGCTCAGTTGATAAGCGATGGAGCAGAAGGATCAGAAATTCAAGGTCATCTTATAGCTGTTTAGTTTCAGGTCAGACTAGGATACAGGGTTCCCTAACCAAGTAATAATAATATTAACAACTACAATACATTTCATCAAAGAGCATATTTGGCGCTCATTGTTTAAAGCCAGAGCTAATCTCAAGTCACTGACTTTCCTCAGAGAGGCAGCAAGGAGGCAACGAGGTCCAGCCTGGCAGGATTTTCTGCACAGAGAACCCTCAAGATTGGTAGAGGATAGAGAGGGGAGTCCAGCTTATGAGACATACCCTGGCTGTCAGCCAAAACCCGGCTGTCCTTGATTTGGGTAGACTGGGCCAGGGAAATGAAAGTAAGACCTGATGTGGCTCAAGCACAGCTGGAAGTTCATGACAGGTAGGTCACATCCTCAGAGAGACTGACAGTGGGTGCATTGACAGTTAATCCAGGGATGAAGTGAAAGGGCGAAGAAAGCCAGAAAAACTATAGTGAAGGTTGTGCAGACAAACCACCACCTTAGTGGGGCTGCTGCATTGACTGTCATGGGACCCAGAAGGCCCTAATGAGGGCCAGTTCATCAAGCTACAGCCCTTTCTATATCCATATCTCAAGCCCCTACCAGAAGCAGAACCTGGAATCTGTCCTCTGTTCCAGGTGGAACTCAGAACTCCCTTCTAGGAAAATTCCTTGAATAAGTAACCTCAGTGCAGCCATTTATCCCCTTGGTTCAAAGTTCATGGTTTATTCTGGAGAGTGATAACTGGGCTGAGCCAGCAGTGGTCAACCCAGGCCTTGCTTTGAGCAATGTCCATGGGACACAGTGGCCTGCTGGTTTTGTGTGTGGTCTCAGATCTGGTAGGAATGTTGGAGATCTGTTGGCCAGGATATGAATCAGACAGAGCTTATCTGTGTCCAGATCACTAAGACTTGAGGCTAGCAGCTGGGTAGATCATATCTTTAACTTCAGGGACCTTCTAGGAAACTTGCCTGCAGAGCTATGCCTTGTTTCCCTATTTGGCCCTAGAAGGGAAGAAAGTGAACTCAAGGATCCATGAAGATCACAAATAAGAGGCAAAAGTGTTTGAGCTGATTCATCATGAATTAGCACATACCTCTGGGCGGGGGCAAGAATTTTCTTCTTCACCCTTGATGACAATGATGACCCCAGCCAGAAAAAATCCAGCCCTCTCACCCACACCGCTGTCTTTCAAGTTTGGGCTCTAAAGCTTCCCACCTTTAGTATGACTGGGCAATATACTTCCAATCTTTGAACTTTACTTTGATACATGAGAACCCCAGTTCGGAAGCATGTATAAGATCAAAAGAGACAGCAAGTAGCACACATGCAGTACTAGTGTTCTCCCTGTCAGTCAATCTTTATGTTTGCAAATGGGTGAATGAAGGTAGTCAGGCCAATTCTCAGGTCACAGCATTATAAGGATATAGTATTATGAGGAAAACAGAACTATCTGTCTTCCTAATTTTGGCTATTCCTGAATTTCCAAATAGGAAAGTGAGCTCTCAATCTTCAGATAACTACCCTCTCCAAACCCTAATTTTCAATTCAGCTGTTTCCAGCTTTGCCCTTATTATGAAATCTTGCTAGCCAGGACCTAACCCTTCCAGGTATACTCTGCATGAAGAGGTAGGGATCAAGGCTCAGCCAGGTGCTAAGCTGGCAGGGGGCAAGGCCCATTTGAGGCCACAGCTCCCCAAGTCTAAGGTCTAGGTTAGCCACGTGTCCCGCCTGTCCCCCAGTTCTTGCAGCTCTATCCTGAAAGCGCAGACCACCACCCTCGGGTGTAGTCTCTCAAGGAAAAGGATTCCTCTAACCCAAATTGTTCTGGCTTTCTTTTCCTTCTCACTGCATGAGCCCTAAGCCAGGAAATAGGGCAGAGGAAGTCCTGCACCAGTCTAATCTCTCAACACCGATCTCCGAGATGCCTGGCCACAAGGGACCTCTACCCTTACCCCTATACCCACAGGCAAGCTTCTGGGCAGGCCTTATCTTAGAAGCCAGCACGCTGGAGGAAAGAGAAGCCTCCAGGGCAGAGCAGGCCCCGACAGCCCCTGAGTGTATAAAATGCTGGAGCTGGCTTTGGCTGTTCAGTGGTTTCTTGGTGACACTAGGCAGGAGAGCTCCAGCGTTACCGCTCCTGCTGTCTCATCGCAGTGAGTCTTGGACTTGGGGGTTTTGCCAGGGTCAGCCAGACATCTCAAACTTTCTCCTATTGCTTGACAACTTACTCCTTCAGCACATAGGGACCGCTGTTCTCCAGCATGTTGGGGAGTGGGGTGTGTCTTTGCCAAATCCCCAAAGCTTGGAGATCTGGACAAGTGGATCCCACAGGGATCCACTGTAGAGCACACCTCATGTCCCAAGTCTAACTCATGCACCCTGCTGTATCTCACCTGAAATGTGTGGGCCAGGATCCTAGGACTTGAGTTGGAGACCTCTGGAAGCCTGGCACTCCGGCTTCCTTTGCTTTGCTTGTCACCAACCTGACCAGCCCAAAAGCCTCTGGGTGCCTCTCTGCTCCAAGAAGAGAAAATCAGCAGAACCAGGCAGAGCGCCACCAAGATGCTCCCCCTCCTGCCACTGCCCTTCCTTCTGCTCCGGGGCTGTGCAGCTGGCCCGTTTGAAAACCCTCAGCTTCTTGCTCCTTTCCAGGGTATCTGAGCATCTGCACAGAATGAAGCTGGTTTCCATCATCCTGATGTTTCTGGGTTCACTTGCCTTTCTAGGCGTGGATGCTGCACAGCCAGAGGATGTGTCCTTGCAGTGAGTTTGGGGCAGTGCTTTCTTTAGTCCTAATACATGGTGGTCATGGAACAATGAGGGGTGGCCTGGAGGGGTTAGAAGGAAGTGGAGATGGGGGCTGGCAGGGACATCACTTGAACTCAAGCCAAACACACCTGCTTGTGTTTTCTAGATGGGATAAGCCGGCACTAAGTAATGGAGAGATGGAACTGCAGGCATCCAGCAGCGATTCCTCAGAACTCACTGGTGAGGAGACAGTTCCTATGGAGACTTTTGTTCTGGACCAGGAGAAGGAGAGCACATCTAAAACTCCACAAGCCAGGTAACTACACCCTCTGCAGAGGATGTGCCCTTTTGACTACCCAGGCCCCGGGAGGATTGTCCAGGCCAGACTGCAGCTCTGGTGGAGGGAGCAGGTCCCAGGTCCCTCAGGTTCTGTTTGGCCCTGGACCGAGGTGCTTAGGGCCAAAGCCCTGGTTGGTTAAGTTTCAAGTGTCCTTCCTTCTCTGCAGCACTCCAAGCTCAGCCCACTTTTTGAGTCAAACGCTACCCCAAGATGATGAACCCTGCCTCCCACAACTCTCAATGCCGCTTTGGGACCTGCGTTGCAGAAATTGGCCCAACAGATCTACCAGTTGACAGACAAAGGAAGGACCCTGTTGCCCCCAAAAACAAGATCGGCCCTCAAGGCTATGGCCGTTGATGCGGCGTTCCCTGCGGAGGTCCTCCAGGCCCAGGCTGTGATGTCCTCCCAGAGCAGACACAGGCAACCACAGCCTCCGGGACCCACTGAGTCATCCCCAAGCTCTTTAGTATTTAGTTAAGGGTGGCAGCATTGAACAGTTGGGGTACTTTCCGTTTGGCACCTGCTTTGCACCAGGGAGGACTGAGACAAACCTGCAGAGATCTGACTGGCTGCCCTAACAGAGGTAGAGGAACCCAAGATCAAGCCAGGCTCACCACACACACTGAGAAGTACGGACTGTTACTCTTGGGCAGGGTTCTGAGCCGCTGCCTAGCCTGCTCACAAACTGGTTTCTCGGGGGGATAATAAGCCTCATTACTACTTGAACTTTCCAAAACCCAGTGAGTAAAAGTGCAATGTTTGTTATACAAAAGTAACTATCATATTTAAGTTTGTTTGTATCAAGAGGTGCTTTTTTTATAACTTCAAATATGTAGAGATATTTTTGTACATTATATATTGCATTAAGGGCATTTTAAAGGAAATTATATTGTCACCATCCCTTACTTTAAGAAGTGAAGGTCTCAGCGAGCTATAAGGTTGTTTGGTTGTGTGTGTGTGAATGTGTGTGTGTGTGTGTGTGTGTGTGTGTGTAAAAAAGTGGAGTGGAGCGCCTGATTACCACCTGTGGAAGAAGAAAAGACATTTTGTCTCTTATAATCTATGAAAAAGCAAACCAATAAACTGTCTCAATGCTGATTCATTTTCAGTTCATGCATCTAAGGAAGGGTGGTCTTGGTTTGGGTTGGCCTGTGGGTGCTGGTGTCTTGCTTCTTGTTTTGGGAAGACAGAACTTCAGTGTGGGTGTAAGCCAACATCTCTTTACACGGCTTTATCTGTCACAAGTTCTGTTGTCCATATGGGTGTACAAAGTGCGTGTCCTGGGTTCACCACCTTGTGTGGCGGCCAGACCAGGTGAGATAGGGTGAGCCCCAGTAGGTAGGCAAGCCTGGGCTTCTCAGATTGCCCAATACACTCCCAATTTTATGGGGGTTGCTCACGAACCTGAGCTAAGGCATTCTTTGGAGACTTTCTAAGTAGAGTTTATGCTGCAGCTGCAGGTATTAAATAGCTACTCAGGCAAAGCCAGCAAAATGTTCTCAAGTCTCTGAGAAACTCTCAGCTAGGAGCCCAAGTCCTCACTAGACCCTAGCATCCATGAGTGGGGCTGTATCACCCTCTGTTGTTTGTCACACGTGGTCCCTGAGTGGTGGACAGTTTAATAAGTGCAGTTTAATAAGTTCTCCTATGTGGGAGTCAGCACATAGCCTTAATGAAAGAAGAAAGAAAGAAAAAATAGCGGTTTGCAGATGCCAACTGCCCCCCTGCAACTGTATGATGGCTTGCTGTGCCAGGATAGTTACTCGGCGCCTTCATGCTGTGCAGCGAGCAGCTGCTGGCCAGAGACCAAAAGACAGACAGACAGATGTGCAGCCAGAATCGTGTGCCTCTGAGGGCCTGAGACCTTCACTGTTCCTTCTCCCCCTCCAGTCACCTCTTCCTTTCTCTTTCCCAAGTCTTTTTCATGCTCCCTTCCCTTGCCTCTCTCTCCCTTTCCTTTGTCCTTGCTTTCTGTCACCTCCAGAGCAGGTGAGGAGTGCTAGATTCTAAGCTTGAAGGCCAGGTGGTGCCATATACATGCCTACCTAGTAGACTGTGTATTGTCTTGATCAGCCAATCCTGGAAGATCAATTATTGTGCTTTCCTGAAAGATTTACTGGCCATTTGGAAACTGAGTTGCTTGTGTCTCTAGCTAGTTTAGAATATCTGGAAGCTGTTTGGTTTGAAGGATGGAAGTGTCTGAGAATGGCATTAAAGAGCTACCTAAGGGGCAGGATCTTTTCTTCCTTGCAGAAGAAGTGAATTATACACAATGAAAAGAACTGGGCCTGGGTCTGAGTCTGCATACAACCTGATAGAGGCAGCTCCTGCTTCAGAAGAAAGTAGCCTACATAGCATGTAGAATTTCCCCACAAGGCTTCAATTGTTGAACTCTTGATATAGGTAGTATCAGTCCCATCCAGTTCCATGCCCTATTTGATCTTAACAATTTCATGAGGCTCCCAGTGAGAGAAGATCATAAATTCAGCAACAGACCATCCTGGCCCCAAGTACTTCTTGCTAAGCAGTAACTCAGAGCTGTGCCAGGCACTGAAGAGGCACAAGGCATGTATGGAAGAGGAAATGACTAGAAGCTCCAATCCTGTGCCAGTGGGTTCACGGTGGTCTGAAGGGCCTATGGAAACTGACAAGAGCAAAGACCACTTTGGCTTCATTGACAGTGGCCCAAGCTACTCACTCATTTCCAAAGTTTGTCCCATAGCCACAGAGACATCCAGCCAAAACCTCACTCTGGCAGAACTTCAACTTACCAGACAAAGCTGCCAAAGACAGGTTGGGCACAAGCTTAGGGGCAGCTGCAAGCAGAGAACAGGCATCTAGCCTTTATCTGAGGGATTCTTATGACTTCAGGGAATTCAAGGCAAGTATAAGCACTGTGGTTCAGCTGCTCAACTAAAGTCTTTCCCATTGCTAAACCTGTGACTTGAGACATTTCGGAGGAGACAGAGACCCTCTATGACCAGCCTGGTACAGTATTTGGGATTAACTAAAGGTCATTGTCGGGAGCCGCATTCGCCATTACAAGATGGCGCTGGCTTCCTACTTCCTGGTTCTTCTTGCCAGAACCCGCCTTACAGCAGCGCATGCGCCACATGATGCTAATATGGACTTGAGTGCTCTCCCCTTCCAGAGAACACATGGTAATTGGGTATTGTCACGAGCACAATCACAGAGCGAGCACGTTGCCTGCAGGCTATTTAAGCAGAGCACCCTTGGGGCGGGTCCTTCTCCATCTACCTAAAGAGCTGTACAATAAAGATTCTGCTGGACAAATCTTGGTTGCAGCGTCTTCCTTATCGGCGAAGGTTGCGCGCGACAAGTGGTGCGGAAACCGGGAACTTCGCCGACCCGGGCGGAGGAACTACTCGAAGGACCCCGACTGCTCGTCGGAGGAATATTCAAGCCAGCGGGGAGAAACTGCAGTACTTTTCAGCAAGGTATGATTTCTGTGGTCTGGGTAATTCCGTTTCGTTGTTAGTTTCGTGTTCGTCCTTTTGTGCTGTTTGTGTCTTAATTGTGGAAAAGCAGGAAAAAACTTGCGTCTGTCCTTTTGTGACCTTGAATAATTTGGCCATAAGACTGGGTAAATAACTGAGCTGCTACACATCTCCTGTAGATAAAGGAGCTATGGGTAACCAACCAACTAAACCGATTTTAGAAGCAGCGCAGGCGCTGCTTAAGCAAAAGGATTTAAAATCCTGACAGGGTGTTCGGAATTTTCTTAAGGAGGTTGATCAGGTAGCCCCCTGGTTTGTGGTATCTGGGTCCCTTTCTAAAGGATCGTGGGATAAATTAGGAGGAGATTTAACACGAGAGAAAAAGAACAGGGACCCTGAAACCAGGGTGTGGCCATTGTATAAACTGCTAAAATCTTGCATTAGGATGAAAGATGTAAGGAAAAGATCAAGGAAGGCCACTTGGGCCTTATCAGACCATCAAGATAGTCTATCAGAAGCTGAAAAGGGGAAAAAAGGCTAAACAGGAAAATAAGCCTGCGAAAAGAAAGTAAAAAGTAAAGAAGGGAGTATTAGATAAGCTAGCTGAACTTGAGAAAAGGCAAAGCAACTTGCAAAAGGAAGTAGGCTTGAACAGCGAGCAAAAAACTTAAAGTTGCTACCTGCCTCTGAGACAGGGGAAAATAAAAGTGAGGAGGACCCTAAATTGTATCCTCTCCTCACTGAGTTTAAGGGTTGTACAATATCATCCTCTTCTGAGGAGGAGGCGTCCTCTGACGGAGAGGATCGGCAAAAGTCATCTGACTCTGAGGAGGAAGCAGGGCTTGACCCTGCTGAACAGGCTGAGTTAGATGAGAAGCTGCAAGGTATGAGAAAGGGAGACATGGCGCCCCTATCCTACTGCACGCCTGGGTATGGGCCAACAGCACCCTTATGAGGCATTAGAAAAATATGATTGGGGGAGGAGTTCACTGATCCCTGGAAGGAAATGAGAAAAATACAGGCAGCATTCCCTGTGTGGGAAGATGCTCAAAACCAAAGGCATCACCTCCTTTGGATCTAAAACAATTAAAGGCTCTGGTGGAGTCAGTGCAGACGTATGGCGTCAGTGCCTCGTTTACTCTGGCACTAATAGAAAGACTAGCCACCAATGCTATGACTCCTGATGATTGGTCCAACACTGTCAAGGCATGCCTCTCCATGGGCCAATATTTAGACTGGAGATCAATTTATCAAGAATTGTGCATGGCTCAAGCAAAACAAAACATAGCCAACCAGCGCCCTCAGTGGAGCTTTGATATGCTCACGGGCCAAGGACAATGGGTAGTCAATCAAACTATGTATCCAGTGGAGGTCAACAGGGACCACTATTGTGAGTCCATTCTCAAACTTCCCCTGGTAAAGTGCTGAGTCATTATCCAACGCAGGTGGGAAAAATTGCTCAAAAGGGTGTTCAGTTGGCTCTAACTCACTTCGGTTGTGAGCTAGAATCTATCATTGTGCCTTACACTGCTCAGCAGTTAAATGTGTTATGTGCCACCATAGATACTTGGGCAATTCTCCGCTGTATCTTCTCTGGTAATATAGACAATCATTATCCAAAACATCCTTTATTACAGTTCACTCTAACCAATGCATTTATATTTCCCAAAAATACTAAAAATCAGCCTATTATAGGAGCCATTGATGTTTTTACTGATGGGTCCAAGACAGGTATAGGAAGTTATATTTGTTGACAATCAAGCATTTCAAAGTGCTTTAATTTTTCGTCCCGCAATTGGTTGAATGTGCTGTGTAGCTGAGGGTTCTCTGAGCCTTTCCTCAGCCCTTAAATATTATCTCCGACTCACATTACGTGGTGGGGCAGTACAATTCTAGAAACAGTAGGACTAATTTCCTCCAAAGTACTGTTGCACAAGTTTTTGCTGATATTCAACAATCTATTAGAACAAGAGTAAATCCCTTTTTATTCAACATATGAGAGCACATCGCTATTACCTGGACCCATGGCAAGAGCTAATGACCTGGCTGATAAAGCCACTAAAGCAGTTTATCTTATGCTTAATCCTGTGCACAATGCTGCCGCTTTCCATGAGTTATATCATGTTCGGCAGAGACACTTAGAATGAAATTTGGCATTCGCATGAGCAGATGCCCGCGATATTGTACTAAAATGTGCCAATTGCAGAGTTTAGACCTTCACCTGCTATTGGTGTTAACCCCAGAGGATTAAAACCCTTACATATCTGGCAAATGGATGTTACCCATATTCCTGCTTTTGGTAAGTTAAAGTATGTTCATGTCTCTGTGGATACCTGTTCGGGGTTGTCCGCCACACCTTTATCAGGAGAAAAGGTGGCTCATGTTATCACCCATTGCCTGGGGCTTGGGCAGCATGGGAAAGCCACGACAGTTGAAGACTGATAATGGACCTGCTTATACTTCAAAACATTTCAACAATTCTGCTATAGGATGGAAGTCCATCATGTCGCGGGACTGCCCTACAATCCCGCAAGGACAGGGCATGGTGGAGCGTGCACATAGCACAATCAAAACTTATTTACAAAAACAAAAAGGGAATCTGCCCCAGTATGGGTCAAGCGACTCTTTCCCTTACTCTATTTACCTTAAATTTTTTGAAATTGGATTCTAATGGACAGTCTGCTGCAGACAGACATGTCATTCATGCATCTCCAAAAAGAACTTGTAAAATGGAAAGATGTACTTGATAATCAATGGAAAGGACCGGATCCTATTTTAATAGGATCCAGGGGAGCTGTTTGTGTTTTCCACAGGGTCAAGAAAATCCAATCTGGGTTCCAGCACGGTTGACTCAGTGGTGAAGCATGATGACCCTGCTTTGGATCCTGCCGCTGATAGGAATGCTGATGAACTTGCAGGCGACGGGTCAAGAGATTTGATGGGAATCCTGTCAGCCTTTCCTCGACCCATGCGGTGATGCATGATGCACAAGTCTTCCCAAGATTTTTCACCCCAATGACTCTTTGGGGCTACCGTATTTGCCAATGTCTAAAGATGTAGCTCCTATTCAAAACAATGACACTTGGGGCGTTAAGGGCAGTCTATGTTTTACCGTGAATCAGTCATGTGCCAATTCCTGTATTTTGCTGGGTAATTACAGTGATGGATCCATGGAGTTATGATATTGATCCCTTTGATGCTTGGCTGCTTTGTGGTGCAGGAGGAGTTGTACAGATCTCTCGCCTATGGTTACTATTTAACCGTGTCAGCTTTAGCGCTACAGGGTCAGGTGGCTACTGCTCAAACCCTTAATAACTTGTCTGCATCAGTGAGTGGCGATAGATATTCATAGTTCAAATTAATTCCACCCGTCTGGATATTTCTGTTACACAAGGATTGTTTACCTGGTTGTCCTCTGCCTTTTCTTATTTTAAAGAATGGGTTGGTGTGGGAATGTTTGGGGTGACTCTGTTAGCAGGGCTGCTCCTCTGTTTTTGGTTAGCCATGAAGTTCAAAGACAACAACATGCAAAAAATGTGGCCATAGTTCAGGCTATGCTGGCTGTCGAACAGGGTCATCCCCTCAAGTTTAGTTAAACATGCTTAGCCGTTGAGACACTGTCAGAACTCATGGCACTCTGGCGGGCACAGGTTCCCATTGCACCAGGATGCTGTTCTGAACAGACCTTTGCATCTCCCAGGGCTCAGGTTCCCATTGCACGGGGTTCAAGGTGCAAGGGTCTCTTATACTATGTAACCTCCTTGATAAGCTTACTGTTGAGTCAGTGAGCTGATCGGAAATCTCATAGTATTACGTTTTGGCTTTGTTTGTAATTTTTAAAGAAAGGGGAGATGTAGGAGCTGCATTTCGCCATTACAAGATGGCGCTGGCCCCCTACTTCCTGGTTCTTCTTGCCAGAACCCGCCTTACAGCAGCGCAATCGCCACATGATGCTAATATGGACTTGAGTGCTCTCCCCTTCAGAGAACACATGGTAATTGGGTATTGTGCGGGCACCAATCACAGGCGAGCACGTTGCCTGCAGGCTATTTAAGCAGAGCACCCTTGGGGCGGGTCCTTCTCCATCTACCTAAAGAGCTGTACAATAAAGATTCTGCTGGACAAATCTTGGTTTGCGCGTCTTCCTTATCGTGAAGGTTCTTGTGTGACAGGTCATCACAAACCTTGGTCCCTACTCTGGAAGATGTTCAACTGACTTTATGGATTTATATCCATCTCTGTACAACAACATTTTCATTTCCTGCATGGATTATCATTAGATGAAAACATCACAATTTGTTTAACTGGTCCTGTCTGCTGTTACACAATATAATTTCCTTTATTTTCCCATTAAAAACGTTTCTTTTGCATTTATTTTGGGTCATTTTATGACTTATTTAGGATAAATTATTGGAAGCAAAATGTTGGCGGGGTGAGGGGCAGAAGTAGGAGGATCTCTGTGAATTCTAGGCTAGTTTTATCTATATAGCAAGTCCCAAGCCAGCCAAAGTTACATAGAGACCTTATCTTAAAGAAAGAAAGAAAGAAAGAAAAGAAAGAAAGAAAAGAAAAGAAAGAAAGAAAGAAAGAAAGAAAGAAAGAAAAAGACTATGATTTGGGCTTGTGGGTGTGGGCATACAGGTGGGGGCAGAAGACAGCTGTGGGAGTTTGTTCTCTCCTTCCGATGTAGGCTGGGGTCAGTGGGAGAGTGGGAGGTCAGTCCTGTGCAGGGCTTCTGCCCACTGATCCACCTCTGAGCCCTTATGGTTCTCATACTGTCCTTTATAACTTGAGTACTTAAACAATCCTTAATTTATTATCTTGTTCTAATAACATGGTTATGATTGTCAGCTGAATCTTCTTCATGCTTCATTTCCTACTATAATCTGAACTTTCTGGTTCATTTTATTAAAGCTTGATCTGTGTTGTCTGTGTGGACTGGACAGAGGTGTTACTCCAGAGAGGCTGTTTGCTTCTTTTTGACTGGTGTGTGTGTGTGTAAAATATAAAATGACTTTTTCCTTCTATGGAGATCAGACTATGTATTGATCCAATTATTTCCTATTGTATGGAACACTAACATTCAGCCTGTGTCTTGCCTCAAATGGTTCTATTTGTAAATAGCAGTAGGATACATTTTGAGTGCAAAAGCTTAAACAGAATGACTCCATGTCTTGTTTGTGTAAGTAAACAACTGGCACAGAGAATGAAGCAAAAACTTATAAATAACACACACAGCAAATACTAGCACCTATGAAGTTATCAAAGTAAATTGGGAACACATGGATATATCAAAACCCTGTCAGAATAAAATAAAATAAAATAAAACAGGCTTGTGAGTATACCAAACACACAAGACCAACAAAGGATGCAAACCTTCAACTGGTTCATGTAAAGAGGAACTCCTTGCCCTGGGGGAATGGCACTCATCAACCTGTCCTTAGACCATCAGGTATGCATGTCTTCAAGGAGCACCTGAATGCCAGATTCCTTCCCCAGGGCTTCTGCTCTGTGCTGGATCAGCTTTGTGACTGTAGTGACACTAGCTCTTTGCAATACCTCTGGGCTCTTTCACTAAGGTCATTGGAGTCCTGTTGTCCTTTTAACCCTTTATTTACAATTCTGTAACATTAAATATATGTGTGTATGAGAAGTGTAATGTGTGGTCTGAGTTAAGATTAATAATTGTGGTTGGAATAAAAGACTTGTGTTTGCCCTTTTAAGGCTTTGGCTACTGAGTGATATCCGTAATACTTGGCGATATAACACCAGGGAACTGATATAGCTGTTAATTTGTTATTCAATAATTATAAAGCATCCATCTGAATGTATGTATATATGTGTGTATGTATATATGAGTCGCTATGAAGGGCTGGCTTGCTTGGAACTCAAAGCAATAGCCTGCCTTTGAATCCCCACTGCTGGGATAAAGAAACTAGAAACTGGCTCAGGTATAATTCTGACATAGCTCCCTTCTGCCACCTTCATAATTTACATCTTCAATGGTCTATATGCAGTCTTTTTCTGCCTTAATATCTTAGAACATCCACTTTTTAAAATAATGTCATGGTTTGTTTTGTTTGTTTTTATTCTTTAAACATTTTAATGTAAAGGAATTTATTTTTGCTTATGATGAGAGGCAGGGACTTCTCTCTCCAAACTGCCAGCCAGTTGTTTAGCATGCACATGAAATAAGATGCACACAGCCTTGCAAGCTGCTTTCTTCAGTCTCCACAAAGAAATCTGAAGTTCTCTGGGGTGACAATGGGGAAAGCTAGCCAGGCTCTGTCTTCTACTTCAGGAAAACAGCTCCACTCCTTTTCTGTTTTATATGTTGGGGCTTCATGTCAGGTTTACATCTGCTTATAATTGGGTGCTATGATACTTCTCCAACAGTAAATAGTTGAATGTTTCTGTTCCTCTCGTTCTCTTCTGTTGCTCAGTTTCTCATTTCCTGCACTACCTTAACAATATTTGAAAGCTTATTCTGAAACTGTTCAAACTCATGCAAAAGGTAGAGATGATAAAATGAAGATTCTTATATTATTAAAACCCAGCAAATAAAGTTGGTTGTGATATGGGCCAGCATCCTGTCAGCTGTATTCCTTTGACTGCAGGAAGACTGACTGTCATCCACAGCACCTGCAGGTCCTGCTTCAGATAATTCCAGAGTGACTGCTGAACACCACCCTCCACCTCCCATCCAGATTGCTCTACTCCACCAAAGACAGTCATGAGCTACCCTCACATTGTTAGACAGGCGGTGGTGGTGCATGCACCTTTAATCCTAGCACCCTGGAGGTAGAGGCAGGCAGATCTCTGAGTTTGAGGCCAGCTTGGTCTACAAAGTGAGTTCAAGACAGCCAGAGCTACACAGAGAAACCTTGTTCTGAAAAACAACAACAAAAATGCTCACTCAAGTTACACAAGTTGCACATGGTCCAGGATTACCCAGACACTTATTGCTTTTTCATTGAGCCTAGTTAGTAACCTTTGATGTCAGTTTGATGGACACCAGTTAGAACAGCGATCCTTAACCTATTTAGCCTATTACAAACACATGAACTTTGTAGAAACTCTGATAAGACCACCTTGCCAAACTAACTGAACTGGATGCTCTCTGGGCATGGCATGGCACCATTGCTATTTCGAGAGTGTTTGGCTCCTGAGACCACTCCACTTTGTTTAGCTCATACATTTGTCATACCTCACATCTCCCAAAATGGATCCATAACAGATTAGAACAAAGATGACTGTTTTATTTGTTTGACTCAGGGCTTCATCTAGTGGAACAGCCAGAAACAGAAGGGTTAACTGCAGCCAGAAGGGCAGGTGTTTAGAGAGAAGGCAAGCTGCAGCAATGGGAAGAAAGCCAGCTTGTGAGGAGGCAGCATGAAACAAGTGTTCTGGTGGCCTGCAGGCATCCGGGAGGGCTGCAGTGTGCTACTGGGCACAGGGACAGCAGAAGCAAGTCAAATTGGTGTGAATTTGTAGTTCCAAGCCTCAGGCAGGAAGACTGTAGGTTCAATGCCAGCCTGGGATGCATACTGAGACATTGCTGCAAAAATCAAAACAACAGCACAAACTTAATAGTAAATAAACAAATGAAAAGAATGAAAGAAAGCCTTCTAGAAGCAAGCACACCAAAAGAAGTCCTGCTTGGAATTCAGAAAAAGAACTGGAATTACTGATGGTGTATCCACCATTCATATGTTAAACTCTTAACCCTCAGACTCTCAGGACCTGACTTTGAAAGGAAATTCAGAAAAATTTAAGAGGGCTGGAGCCAGGACTCAGCAGTTAAAGTGCTGCTACTGCTGCTGCTGCTCTCATAGTAAAACCAGGGTTCAAGCCTGCATGCCTTCAATCCCAGCTGTAGGCAGGCAGGCAGGAGGCAGATCTCTGTGAGTTCCAGGCCATTCTGGTCTGCAAGTAAGTTCAGGACAGCCAAGGCTACACAAAAGGCCCTGTCTTGAAAAACCATTTTTTAAATAAGAGAGAGAGAGAGAGAAAGAAAGGAGAAAGGGAAAGAAAAAAAAAAGAAAACACAGTCTATTCCCCACCATCACATCATGGCTCACAAACATCTATAACTTCAGTGCCAGAGACTCTGCTGCCCTTTTGCCCTCAAACCCAGTGGCACCTAGCATGAATTTGGTGTACATGCACACACACAAATAAACACTCACACACATAAACTTGAAAAACAGACAAACAAATGAATGAATGTTTAAAACAAGAAGAAAATAATAATATGAATGTGTCTTAATCTAATCTGTACCTTCTTGTTTCTATTTATTTTTTGTAGCCATGAATTTAAGACTCTTTCAGCCTCCTGAGTGCTGGGATTAGAGATGTGCCCACCATTTTCTGTGTCCACAGGAAGGCCCATCCCTAAGTACACAGAGAAGTTAGCTATCTGCAAGCGAAGGAGAAGGGACATCAACCCACAGAATCACAAGAAAACATATGTCTACTGTAATCTACCAGCCCTTAGTATTTTGTTGTGGTCCCAACAATTCAATACTTGTTGAAGGAATTTGCAGGAACAGGGCATAGCTAACACCTCAGAGACATAGTACTGTGGCTAGATCTCAGACAATTATGTGACAGGGTCACTAATTCAGGACAAATAAATTGTGTGTGTGTGCATGCTTACATACATGTGTTCCATGATTATGCCAGAAGACTGTCAGTGTCTTTCTTTATTGCCCTCATTTTTTGAAACAGAGACTCTCATTGAACCTGGAATTGACCAGTTCAGCTGGACTGGCTGAGCAGGTAAGCCCTAAGGTACCCCTGTCTACCTTCTCGGTACTGGGGTTATAGGCATACTGCTACTCCTGGCATTTATATACAAGTTGGGAATCTGAACTCAGGTCCCTTGTGATTGTACAGCAAGCACCTTACCCACTGACATATCTCCCACGCCATGGTTTTATTCATTCATTTAATAATGTACAGCCTTTACATATATACTTTGTACTGGGTCCTGTTCCAGGCATCAGGTATATTGCCAGTGGGATGCTCCAGATGAGAGAGGATGTTGGGTGGATTGGGTGATAGAGAATGAGGTATTGACATTGGAACAACTAGCCATGGAGGTGATATTTGTTAAGTCAGCTTGGCCTTGAATATACTGCTCACAGAGGGGATCAGAGACCCTATTTACAAAAGGAAACTGAGTTGGATCAAATGGGTTATCAATACCCATTCCAAGTATACTATTTTTTCCTAGAGGAGGCTGATTTTCTGTGCCTATAGTTTCCATTGGCCCTAGGTGAACAAACTTAAATATTCCCCGAAGGCTCCATTTTTCGTTTCATTGATTTTATAAGCAATATTACAACTGTATCTAAACTTTGCTGTTTTTTCTGAAGGCCAAAGTCCCCTCCCCCAAAGTAGGAAGCTGGTGTTTCCATGCAGTAATTCCCATGCCACTGTAGACATCTGTGCCCCTCTAGACAACAATCAGATACCTAATACAGACCACACTCATGGTCAGCACTATATGACCTTGATAAAAAAAAAAAAAAGGCCAACAACAAAATGTCCTCCAAACTGATAGTTTGGTTCCAGATAAAAAATCTATTCCAAATTACCTCCACTACATTTTTTATTACATGATAGACAAATCATTAACACCAAGTCAGAAGACTCTCACTAATATCTAGGAAGCTTTAGAGTAAATTATCAGGTTAGACCTGACAAGATGATAACAGGAAATAGCCAGGCCTTTAAGATCTTGCTACTAGACACAGGCACCCCTGTCTGCTTTATCACTGCGGAGGACTCCTCACTCACCTCATTATTTGAAGCCCTGAATTAATCGAGAGTCCAAGAGGCCTGGTTGACTTCTTTCATTTGGAAGTCAGTAGAGAGGACAGTAAAGGGTTGGGTGTTGAAGTCAGGCAACCTTGAATTTGAACACTGACTCTCCCTCCTCCCAGCCCTGTAATTGTGGACAAATGCCTTGAACATCAGTCTCTATTTCATTAGCTATAAAGCCAGGGGAATCATATTTACCTTATGGGCTGGTAAGGGTGAATGATACAAGGTGTAGGAAAGCTTCAACTCTGGTTGGCAGTACAGTCAATGCTCATTAACTGGCCACTTTTAAAAATAGTAACAACTAAGGATGCCCTCTCCTAAAACAAAAAGTGTCTGTTCTTGTGTGTGTGTGTGTGTCTGTGTTTGTGTGTGTTTGTAGTGTATTCCTACATGGATGCTAGTAAGTACCTGGTGATATGTGGAAACCAGAGGAAGTGTTTAGTGCCTTGTTTTGTCCTTTCCATTCTCAGTTTCTTGAGACAGGATCTCTCACTGAGCCTGGAGCTATGCTGGCAGTCAGCAAGTCCCCATCATTGTTCTGTCTCCTCCCACCCATTTTCCCAGCACAGGCACACTGGATTTTCACATGGTCCCTGGGATCTGAACTCAAGTCTTCATGTTTGCTCAGCAAGTGCTCTTACCCACTAAGCCATCTCTCTAGCCCATTCCTGTTCTTTCTCAACTGAGAACAAGCTGAAGCAGTTGATAGACTGGTTTGGCATAATTCATATGCAAGAACCAGACTTGAGTTTCTAACACCACCCCAACTCCAATATTCTAAGATATTTCATTCAGGGAGAGATGAGTATCAAAGGCCACAGAAAAAGGCAGTCATGTTTTCTATGCAGTTCCTCTGGAGACATGCTCCCCAGAACTTCCAGTTCTACTTACAAGAACCAGTTATTCAAAGAGAGCATGGCTTGGAAGGAAGTCTGGACAGAAGACCAGCTAATTTCATGATTTTCATGGTGCAAAAATGATTCTTTCTTTGGGGACATTTGACTCTTCCAAGATGTTTTCTTAATGTGAAATAGAAGTTATGCACACAATCTTGTTTTCTGAGAGATCCTTGAAAAAAAAATCTAGTGTATTGCGATCCCTCTTAAAATAACAAATGTGGTGGTCAGAAAGGAACTTTTCTTTCTGATCAATGACCGAGAAGGAATTTTAATGAATATTTTGGCACACAGATGTCAAGAGCAGGACCCAAGAGCAGTAGAGGCATAATGGCTGCTGATGGCAACTCTAGTCAATCCAAATGTTTTCTCATGCTATCAGTTCTCTACATGGAAATGATTTAACAGCATGTTTGTGTAGTTGAGCGTATACACCAGTGAAAATTAAATGTTGAAATGAAGTGTGGAACATTTCTGTGAAAGATATCGCTTATTACATTCAATGGATTTGTACAGAGTTTTCCTCAGCTGATAAAGTGAAATGACCCTTTCCATGAAGAGAGATGAAGTTCATCCTGAAGATGAGGCCTATCTGCTTCCCTCCCTCTTTGCCTTCTCTTCCCTTCCTTCTTTTTCTTGATAGGATATCTTGAAGTTCAGTCTGTCATTGAACTCTGTATATAGTGAGTGACCTTGAATATCTCACCCTTCTGCCTCCACTTCCCAAGTACTGGGGATCTTGAGAATGTGTTGAAACCCTGGTTTTATGCAGTGCTGTTGATTCAACCCTGGGATTAACATGCTAGGTAAGCACTCTACCAATTGAACCACCTCCGAGCCTCAAGACCATGTTTGCTGTAGGAAAGTAAAACTAGATCATGTGTTTTCAGTCAAAGCCACACACTAAGGCAGTGAATGTCATCCCATCTGGTATTCATAGGTGCTGTTGATTATGTAACTTAAAAAGGCCAAGGCTGTTCATTTTCCCATCTACTCAACTTCAAGAAAGAAAACCACAAGTAAATCTGTTTGCAAGATCTGTTGGATCTTAGGAACAGATTTGTAATTTTCTTTTTTTCTTTGATAAAATTTGTATCTTTTTTCAAGGCAAAATCTTCCATATTTTCATCCTCCTCCATCCCTTCATCTGTCTTCATCTCTCCATTTTCCTCCATCCCTTCATCTTCCTCCATTCCTTTTTATCCCTCCATCCTCCTTTGCCTTCTACCTAACTAAAGGGATCAGTGTTTCAGTTTCTTCCTAAATCCAACTGTTTTCAGAGAGTAAAAGCACTATTTTGGGTGAAATAAAATGACTAGTCACTTCCTTTTCTTTTAATTTAAAATTTTTATTTTAAGTCTATTAAAGAGTCATTTAGGTTATTTTCTGTATTTAAAAAATGCTTTATATTACATGTGTGAGGGTGTGTGTGTGTGTGTGTGTGTGTGTGTGTGTGTAGAAAGCAAGCTGATTTTCATGCCATGACCCAGGCACCCAGAGGTCAGAACACTATGTGTGGGAGGTTGGGTCTCTCCTTCCACCCTGGGGCCCAGACTGAGCTTAGGTCTCCAGAGTTGGCACTCTGAGCCACTTCACAGGCTCCAGTTGCTTCTTAAAAAGCAAACTGGATTTTCCCTGCAAAGCAATTCAGCAAAACGACTTGCCTGCAAGCTCTAGTACAACACTGTGATATTGCAAGCTTCCCAGCTGCAACACACCACCCGGGAGTAAAAATATCTTCCTAGTAGAACTGGCTGGTGGGCTTCAGATGGAGATCCTTGAGTGTCTTCAGGTGTCTTATCTTTGTCGTCTTTGAGGAAACTGAGGCAGATGAAGGAGAGGCATTTCAGGGAAGTGAATAACACTCCCAAGTGAACTCTGAGCTTGAGTTAGATGTGGAGATATTGGTAGGAGTTCAGTGTGTCTGGTGGGCTGGACTGGTCTGATAGGGGCTCTTAGTCATCTCTAGAATCATAGAGGACAGAGATGAGTTATCTTGATGGTTCTAGAAGTGGGATTTTCAGATATGTAATCACATGCAAGAGTTTCTTTGTTACCTCATTGTTGTCGTACAAATTCTCTAAATCGTAATCCTTTTATTGGCCGAGATTAATGTGCCTATTAAATGTTTTTTCATATAGATTTTTTAAATGTCAAATATAATACTTTTAAAATGACACAGATTTCAAAGTGACTGTTGGATATTTTGTCTTATCAGATGGTGTACAGTAAAGACAGAAAGTATGGAGGCCATGGGAATTCTGTGTCTTTACGAGAAACCATACTCAGGATTTGTTTGATTCTTGAGCCTAACCACCTCTCCACACATCTGAGAAGTCCTGGTGGGGATAGGGTTGGGAGAGAGATAGGAAGATTCCCAGGATTGCTGAGATGGACAGTTCATGTAGAAAAACCTGAATGCTTGAGGTGATAAGGAGATGGAAGGCCATACTGTATAAGCTTCAAATTACAGATGCATTTCCTGTAGAGTAAGCATGACTCTTGAAAAACTAATAAGAAAGTCATACCATGCAAAATCCTCCTCCCATGTCTGGTTCTCCAACTCTTGTCCTTTAATGCAGTCTCACAAGCCTGCCCTTTATACATCATGCATTTTCTTGTTTATGTCCTGTTGTTCTTCTGTAGGGTTGTGTAAAGGCTTTGGGAACGTTCCAGCCTGGTGCTTATGTCAAGAGGTCAGTCATTAAAGCAGTATTTTCTTGGGGGTGGGAGGAATGGGATCATGGAAATGGAAATTAAGAGAACCCAATCTGAAGGAAAACTCCACAGGTCTAAGGAATGACTCATTTGTCCTCTCCTCGAAGGTACTCTTGACAGTTCTTATTTCTAGAAGATTCTAGGTTGTCTCACTTTTCTTTTCAGTCAGGAGACAACTGTTCAGTGAATAATAAGGTGAGTGCTTACTGTATACTTGATTTGAGAGTGTGGAACCCACTATTCCTTTGCATCTGTCTAGGCTTACCCAGAAGCCTTACCCCAAGTTCAAAGCTCCAGCCAGAAA
>JAEOAE010002183.1:0-23360 GCA_036365155.1 Meriones psammophilus
TATGTTTGGAGCATAAATGTTAAGTATTGAAATGTTATATTGCTGTTTTTTTTTAATATGTCAATCCTTTTCCGTCTTTTGATTATTATTTTTTGAAGTCTGTTTTGTTAGATATTACAATTGTTATATGAGCTTGATACTCTAGTCCATTTATTTGGAATATCTTTTCCAACCTTTACCTTGAGATAATGTCTATCTTGATGTGAAGCTGTGTTTGATGTATTTAGAAGAAGGGTGGATTCTGTTTTATCATCCGTTTTGTGAGCCTGTGTCTTTTTATTGGTGAATTTGGGTCAATGGTATTAAGAGAGATCATTGAACAGTGATTGTTATTTTTGTGGTGGTGGTTTTAGCACTGTGAGTGCGGCTGTATTTATAGATACATATTATTTAAAATTGACCTTTTATGGAACATCTTATTTTCCCATTTGGTGATTGAAAGTTTCAGAGCATAGTTAGTAATTTGTATTGGCGTCTGCAGTTTTTTAGATTCAGAAGCACTCTGTCTAAGCCATTCAACTTCTAGCATTTTTTACTGAGAATACAGGATTAATTCAATAGATCTGCCTTTTTGTTTTTTGGTTGGTTTTGTTTGTTTGGTTTGTCAGATTGGTTGGTTAGTTCGGTTTGTTTGTTTGTTTTCAGTTGCAGCTTTTCATATTCTTTCTTCGTTCTGTATATTTAGAGTTTTGATTATTCTCTGTTAAGAGGACTTTCTTTCTGGTCCACTGTCTTTGGTATTTTGTATGCTTCTTGTGCCTTGATAGACATCTTCCTCTTTAGGATAAGAAATTTTTCTTGTATGATTTTGTTAAAAATATCTTCTGGACCTTTGATCTCATCCTTCTTCTTCTAATCTGATTATCAGCATGTTGTGTTGTCATAATGTCTCAGAGTTCCTGGATGTTTCCTGAATATTTGTATGTAGACCAGGCTGGTTTTGAACTTAAAGCTCTAACTCCAGTCGAGTGTTGGGCTTAAATCTAGCCAACATGCCTGGCATCAACATCACCATCATTGGCTGCTGAGCATGGAATATAGAGTTTTAGGTATTTATTTTCTTTTTGTTTTATATATGTAAGAATAGGTTATTGTGATCTTCATCAACATCTTGCATTTGAAATTTGGCAGGAGTATATTTAATTTCCAAGGATGCCATTTATTCATGACACTAACACTATCTGAGCTTTCCAAGTCATTGAATTGTAGGTGTGTGACACTCTTCTTACCTGTTGTATTTTTTATTTTATTTGTTTGTTTTATTCACATTCAATTTATTTTTAATTTAAAATTTTTTTTATAATTTATTCTCTGACATGAACTCAAGTCTTTGATCACCTCCTCCTGGGTGGTGCAGCCTTGCAAAGGCCACAGAGGAAGATGATGCAGCCATCCTTGATGAGACCTGATAAGCTAGAAGGGAAGGAGTTCCTCCTCAATTAGGAGACTAGAGAAAGGGCATAGGGCAGAAGAAGGAGGGTGGGTGGGACTTGGAGGAGATGAGAGAGGGGGCTATGGCAAGCATACAAAGTGAACACATTGTAATAAATAAAATAATTAAATTAAAAATAATTTATCCACTTAACATCCCAATTGTAATCTCCTTTGACTCTTCCTTGTCTCACCCTCCATTCTTCTTTCCCCTTATCCCATTTCCTATATCTCAGATACAGGGAGCCCTCCTCTCCTACCATGTGAACCCAGCCTGTCAAGTCTCAGTGGGACTGTCTGCATCCTCTTCTCTGTGGCATAGCAATGCCCCCGCCAAGGGAAGTGAGCAAAGAGCAGACAACAGGGTCCATGTCAAACCAGCACATTCTCCCCTTACTATGGATCCCACATGGAGACTGAGCTGCCTATCAGCTACATCTGAGCAGGGGTCTGGTCCTCTTCATGAATGGTCTTTGTGGGTGCATCAATCTCTCCAAGTCCCCATGGGCCCAGATTTGTTGTCCTTGATGGTCTTGTTATGGAGGTCCTGCCAGCTCTGGGTCTTTCTATCCTCCCACTCTTTCCTATGATTCCCTGTGCTCTACCCAAAGTTTGGCTGCGACTCTTAGCATCTGCTTTGATCCCCTGCTGGGTAGAGCCTTTCAGAGGACATGTATGTTAGGCTCTCATCCTGTTCCCTCTCCTCAGTCACTTCTGATGTAGATTCTATTTGCCCTTTTGAATAAGAATTGACCATCCTCCATAGGGTCCTCTTTTTATTTAGCTCCTTTAGGCCTGTGGATTGTAGTATGTTTATCCTGTATTATGGCTATTATCCACTTACCATGCATGTCTTTCTGGTTTTGGAATAGGTCACTTAGGATGATCATTTCTAGTTCCGTCCACTTGCCTGAAAATTTCATGGTTTCCTTTTTTTAAAAAATACCTGAGTAGCATTCCATTGTGTAAATGTACCACAATTTCTGTAAAGCAATTGTTCAGTTGAGAGACATGTACGTTGTTTCCTGATTCTGGCTATTTTGAATATAGATGCTATGAACATAGTTGAGCAAATATCTTTGTTGAATGGTAGAGCATCTTTTTGATATATGCCCAGGAATGGTATAGCAGGGTCTTGAAGTAACACTATTTCCTATTGTCTGAGAAAGAATCAGATTGATTTCTAAAGTGGTTGTATAAGTTTGCACACCCACCAGCAATGGAGGAGTGTTCCTCTTCACCTTCTCACTAGCACATGTTGCCACTTTAGGTTTTGATCTTAGCCATGATGGGTTTAAGATGGAATGTCAGAGTAGTTTTGATTTGCATTTCCATGATGACTATTGATATTTAGCATTTATTTAAATGTTTTTCCACCATTTGATATTCCTCTGTAGAGAATTCTCTGTTTAGTTCTGTACCCCAGTTTGAAAGTGATTATTTGGTTTGTTGGAGTTTAATTTATAGAGCTCTTTATATATTTTGTTTTGTTATTTATAGAGCTATTTATAGAGCTTTTGTTGTTTGTAGGGTTGAGAAGGTCTTTCTCAGGCTGTAGGCTGTTATTTTGTTCTATTCACAAAGTTCTTTGCTTCATAGAATCTTTTCATTTCATGAGATCCTATTTATTAATTATTGATTTTAGAACCAGTGCTCTTGGTATTCTGCTTAGGAAGTTATCTTCTTGCCAATGAGATCAAGGCTCTTTCCCACTTTTCTTCTAACAGATTTACTGTATCTGGTTTTATGTTGGAAGTCTTTGATCAACTTGAACTTTAGTTTACTGCAGGGTGATAAATACGGATCTATTTTTATTTTTCCACATGTGGACTTCCAGTTGGACCAGCACCATTTGTTGAAGATGCTGTCCTTTTCCATTGCATGGTTTTGGATTCTTTGACAAAAATCAAATGTCCATCGGTGTGTGGGTTTTTATGGGCCTTTACTTTAATTCCATTTATCCACCAGTCTGTTTTTATTCCAGTACCATGCAGTTTTTTATTACTATTGATTTATAGTAGAGCTTGAGAGCAGGGGTGGTGATACCTACTGAAGATCTGCTATTGTACAGGATTATTTTAGCTATTCTGGGTTTTTTATTTTTCCATATAAAGCTGAGAATTGTTTTTTCAATGTCCAGGGGGAATTGTGTTGATATTTTGATGGGAATTATCATTGAACCTGTAGAATGTTTTTTGTAAGATGGCAATTTTGACTATGTTGATCCTACTGATCCATGAGCATGAGAGATATTTTTATCTTCTGGTATCTTTTTTCTATTTCTTTCTTCAGAGTCTTGAAGTTGTTTTTTTTTTTTTTTTTATAGGTTTTTCACTGGCTTGCTGAGGATAACACCAAGATATGTCAGTTTTTTTTCCTGCCTATTGTGAAGGGTGTTGTTTTCCTAATTCTTTCTCAGTCTATTTGTCTTTTGCATACAGGTGTGCAACTGATTTTTTGTTTTGAGTTAACTTTATATCCAACCACTTTCAACTGTAGGAGTTCCGTACAGTAGAATCTTTGGGGTCACTTTTGTTACCTGTCATATCATCTGTGAAGAGCCATACTTTGACTTCTTCCTTATCAATATGTATCCCCTTGATCTCCTTTAGTTGTCTTATTGCCCTAGATAGGACTTTGAGTACTGTATTGAAGAGATTTGGAGAGAGTGTGTGGCCTTGTCTTGTCCCCGAGTTCAGTGGAATTGATTTAACTTTCTTTCCATTTAGTTTGATGTTAGCTATAGGATTGCTGTACATTGTCTTTACTATTTTTATATCTGTGCCTTTGTCCCCAGTCTCTCCAAGACTTTAAACAAGAATAACTGCTGGATATTATCAAATGCTTTTTTGGCTTATAAGGAAATGATCCTGTGCTCTTTTTTTTTAATTTGTTTATGTGATGGATTAAGATTCCATATATTGAACCATTCCTGCATGCCTGGGATGAAGCCTACCTCGTCATGTTGGATGACATTTTTGGTATGTTCTTGGATTTGGTTTGCGATTATTTTATTGAGTATTTTTGCATCATTGTTCGTAAAAGAGATTGGTCTGAAGTTCTCTTTCTATTTTGGGGTCTTTGAGGATTTATCAAGGTGACTGCTGTCACAAAAGGAGTTTGGTCATGTTGCATCCATTTCTATTTTGTGGAATAATTTGAAGAATATCGGTTTTCACTCTTCATTGAAGGTCTTGTAGAATTCTGCTCTGAAATCATCTCACACTTGGCTTTTTTGGTTGGAAGGATTTTGATGGCTGCTTTTTTTTTTAGGCAGTATAAGACTATTTAATATCTTTACCTGATTTTGATTCAACTTTGGTAAGTTGAATCTAACAAAAAGAATTATATATTTCATTTATATTTTTCAAATTTTGTGGCATATAGGCTTTTGACACAAGAGCTAATAGTTCTTTGGATTTTCTCAATGTCTGTTATCTCTCTCTCTCTTCCTTTCAGACTTTGTTGATTTAGATAGTGTCTGTCTGCCATTTACTTGTTTGGCTAAGAGTTTGTCTATATATTTGATTTTCTCAAAAAACTAGCTCTTGGTTTTTGTTGATTCTTTGAATTATTCTTTGTTTCTAATTTATTGATTTCAGCCCTGACTTTGGTTATTCCTAGTGGTCTACTCCTATTGGGTGTGTTTGCTTCTTTTTTCCTAGGGCTTTCAGGTGTGCCATTAAGTTGCTTGTATGGCATGTCTCAATAGCTTATGAAGGCCTTTAGTGCTATTAAATGTCCTCTTAGGACTGCTTTCATTGCATCCCATGAGTTTGGGTATGATGTGCATTCATTTTCATTGAACTGTAGAAAGTTCTTTCTTTATTTCTTCCTTGACCTAGATTTCATTGAGTAGGGAGTTGTTCAGTTCACACGTGTGTGGGCATTTTGTTATTTCTGTTATTGTTGAGGTCCATCTTTAGTCCATCATGGTCTGATAGGATACAAGATATTATTTCAATCGTGTTGTATCTTTTGAGGCCTGGTTTGTGACCTACTGTATGGTCAGTTTTGGAGAAGGGTCAGTCCATAAGGTGCTGAAACAAGATAGATTCTTTTCTGTTTGGGTTAAAAAATTCTCTAGATATCTATTAGGTTCATTTGATTCATGACATCCATTTGTGTCATTATCTCTCAGCTTAAGTCCTTTTCCATTGCTTGTCCCTTGATGATAGTGACATGTTGACCTCTCCCACTATTAATGTACAGTGATTGATATGTTCTTTAAGTTTTATTAATGTTTCTTTTACAAATGTGGGTGTCCTTGTATTTGTGGCATTGTTGCTCAGAATACAGATACCATCTTGGTGGAATTTTCCTTTGATGAGTATGAAATATTCTTCCTCATTTTTATTCATTCATTTATTTACTTATTTATTTATTTATTTATTTATTTTTATTTAGGAGCAATAACTGATATCAGGCAATATTTTCATATTTTGAAACTATGTGTAACAGCATAGTTTTTAAAAAAAATCTTTCAACATTTTATTGTGTTCTTTTTAAATTTTTATTAATAACAGTTTATTCACTTTGTATCCCCCAACAAAGGCTGATACCCCCTCAATGGGAGGTGATCAAAGAGCAGGCCAATGAGTTCCTGTCAAAGACAGTCTCTGTCCCCATTACTATGAAGCCCACTTGGATACTGAACTGCCATAGGCTACCTATGTGCAGGGGTTTCAGGCCATCTCCATGAATGGTCCTTGGCTGGCGTATCAGTTTCAAAAAAGACCCCTGTGCCCAGAATTTTTGAAACTGTTACTGTCCTTGTGGAGCTCCTGTCCTCTCCAGGTTTATCTTCTCCCAGTTCTTCCATTAGATTCCCTGCACTCTGCCCAAAGTTTGGCTATGAGTCTCAGCATCTGCCTTGACACCCTGCAGGGTAGAGCCTTTCAAAGGCCCTCTGTGGTAGGCTCCTGTCCTGTCCCTGTATTCTCCCTCATCTGATGTCCATCCTCTTTACCTTTCTGCATGGGATTTGAGCATCTTAGCCAGTATACTCCTTCCTGATTAATTTCCTTAGGTGTACAGATTTTGGTATTTTTATCCTATATTTTATATCCTATATCCACTTATGAGTGAGTACATACCCTGCGAGTCTTTCTGTTTCTGGGATACCTCACTCAGGATGATCTTTTCCATTTCCCACCGTTTACCTGCAAATTTCATGTTTTCCTTGTTGTTCATTGCTGAGTAATATTTCATCATATACATATACCACAATTTCTGTATCCATTCCTCAACTGAGTGCCATCTGTGCTGTTTCCAGCTTCTGGCTATTACAAATAAAGCTATTACAAACATAATTGAGCAGATGTCCTTGTTGTATACTTGAGGGCCTTTTGGATATATGCTTAGGAGTGGTATAGCTGGATCTTGAGTAGGCGCTATTCCTAATTGTCTGAGAAAGTGTCAGGTTGATTTGTAAAGTGGTTGCATAATTTTACATTCCCACCAGCAATGAAGGAGGGTTCCCCTTTCTCCAAATCCTATCCAGCATGAGTTGTCATTTGAGTTATTTGTCTCAGTCATTTTGATGGGTGTAAGGTGAAATCTCAGGGTGGTTTTGATTTGCATTTCCCTGATGACTAAGAATGTTGAACATTTCATTAAGTGTTTCTCTGCCATTCTATATTCCTCTATTGAGAATTCTCGGTTTAGCTCTGTACCCCAGTTTTTAATTTGGGTTACTTGATTTGTTGGTGTTTAACTTCTTGAAATCTTTATAAATACTGGATATTAACCTTCTGTCAGATATAGGGTTGGTGAAGATCCTTTCCCAATCTGCAGGCAGTCATTTTGCTTTGATAACAGTTTCCTTTGACTTATAGAAGTTTTTCAGTTTCATGAGGTCCCATTTATTGATTGTTGCTCTTAGAGCCTGTACTGTTGAATTTCTGTTCAGGAAGTTGTCCCTTGTTCCAATGAGTTCAAGGCTCTTCCTCAGTTTTTCTTCTAACAGGGTTAGTATGTCTGGTTTTATACTGAGGTCTTTGATCCACCTGAACTTTAGTTTTGTGCAGAGTGATAAATATGGATCTATTTGCATTTTCGTACATGTAGACATCCATTTAGACCAGCACCTTTTGTTGAAGATGCTATCTTTTTTTGTTGTTGTTGTATGGTTTTGACATCTTTGTCAAAAATCAGGAGTCCATAGTGTGTGCGTGTATTTCTGGGACTTCTATCCAATTCCGTTGATCCAATAGTTGATGTCTATGCAAGTACCATGCAGTTTTTATTACTGTTGCTCTATGGTACAGCTTGAGATCAGAGATGGAGATACCTCCAGAAGATCTTTTATTATGGAAGATTGGTTTAGCAATTCTGGGTTTCTTCTTATTCCATATGAAGTTGGGAATTTTTCTTTCAAGGTCTGTAAACATTTGTGTTGGTAATTTGATGGGAATTACATTAAATCTGTAGATTGCATTTGGTAAGAGGACCATTTTTACTATGTTAATCCTGCCAAGCCATGAGCATGAGAGATCTTTCCATCTTCTGATATCTTCTTCTATTTCTTTCTATAGAGACTTCAATTTTTTTCAAACAAGTCTTTGACTTTCTTGGTTAGGGTCACACAAAGGTACTTTATGTCCTTTTTGACTATTGTGAAGGGTGTTGTTTACCTAATTTCTTTCTCAGCACTTTTGTCTTTTGTATACAGGAGGGCTACTGATTTTTTTGAGTTGATTTTGTAGCCAGCCACATTGCTGAAAGTATTTGTCAGCTTTAGGGGTTCCCTGGTAGAATTTTGGGGTTCACTCAGGTATATGATCATATCATCTGCAAATCGTGATACTTTGACTTCTTTCTTTCCCATTTATATCCTCTTGATCTTCTTAAATTGTCTTATTAATCTAGCAAGGACTCCGAGTACTATGTTGAAGAGATATGGAGGGAGCAGCCGTGCCTTGTCCCTGAATTCAGTGGGATTGCTTTAAGTTTCTCTCTGTTTAGCTTGATGTTGGCTATAAGATTGCTGTATATCATCTTTACTATGTTTAGGTATATGCCCTGTGTCCATGATCTCTCCAACACTTTAAACATGAATGGATGCTGGATTTTTTCAAATGCTTTTTCAGAAACTAAGGAGATTATCATGTGTTTATTTTTCTTTCAATTTGTTAATATGGTGGATCATAACGATGGATTTTTGTATATTGAACCAACCGTGCATACCTGGCCTGAAGCGTACTTGGTTGTAGTGGATGATATCTTTGATGTGTTTTTGTATTGGGTTTGCAAACTATTTTGTTGAGTATTTTTGCATCAATGTTCATAAGAGAGATTGGCCTGAAATTGTCTATGCTGGGGTATCCAGGGCTGCTTGCTCCTGAATAACTGGGTTCTGGAGATGCCATATTGCTTTGTCTTTTGCTGGTTGAGCTTTTACACTGGCCTCTACCCATTGGGATATCTTAGGTGTTGGGTGTTAGTTTCTGGTACTTCCTGGAATCCTGTGGTTGGTCGAATCCCCTTGGCAGAAGATTTTTCCCAAAGGAGCTCTCCTCCGTTTTTTAGGTATGGTCACTGAATGGAAGGTGTTTTTCAGGAATTGCCACAGCTCATCTCAGGGGTACAGACCTGAGTAGTAATTGTTGCCTTTGTTAGTAAATGGGGCTATCCTCTCACCCAGAGAAGTTCTGGAGACAGCTGCCCTGCTGCTGGGTTTCTTGCTGTAAATTTAGTGAGCTGCTGCTGTAACCTGGGTGCCTTGTGGTTTGGTCAGTTTAGTTAGGGAAAACTGGTTGTCCTTTGGAGCTGTATCTGGGGGTTGATCTTGGGGAACCCAGGCTTCTGTAGGTCTGAGTTTGGAGCTCTGTGCCCCAGTACCCAAGTGGTAATCAGTGGCAGGTGAGCACCACACTCATGTGTACAGCAGGAGGCTAGAGTCTGGAGCCTGTGGATAACCAGAAACTTTTCTGGAGCTAGAAAAGTTTCTGGCCCTGAGGTAGGTCCAGATATTTTCCCCCAACTTTGGGTTTTCTCCCTACAGGAAGACCCAGTCTATACTGTTCGGGTTGCGTGTAGAGTGCGTAGGCACTCGCTTGTGAGTTGTTGCCCCAAGCTGGTGACTGGCAGGAACCTGAGAACTTTTCCTGAGAACATTCCTGTATGTGGTGGTGGTAGTGGGGGAGGGGTCAGCTGAACGCTCTAAGCTGGGACTTGCTGTTTACCTCCTTGTGGGGATTTCTCCCAACAGGGAAACCCAGCCTCTAGTGCCCTGGGGCACACAATTCTGTCTGTGATGGAGAGTCATGTGTGTAGGGCTGGTGGCTGGAGCCCCACTCAAGGCTGGCTGCTGTGGACCCACAGGTCTGCAGGACCTTTTCCAGGGATAGACTGGGTGACATTCGGTCATTCCCACTGTTTCCTTCCCTGTGGGGTTTACTTGAGACTGGGACTCCCAGTCTCTGGCACCCTGGGGTGCACAGTCCAGCCTGGGAAAGTGATCAGGACACACTTCTTGGGTCTACTTGCTTGAAAACCTTACTCCTGTCACAACAGCCCTGGAATTTTACAGGGATTAGCTGGGTACTCTGAGGTTGAACCCAATTGATTTTCTCATCATTGGGGTTCTTATCACCTGGTAAATACAGTCAATGCTGTTTGGGGGCCAACAGTTCCAACTATTTGTCACTGTACAGTCTCTGCTTCCCTGCTGATCAGTCACAGTATGCAATCAGCCCTGCCATCTGGGATCTTTTTTAAATTTTTACTAAATATGAGTATTTTGATTGTATGTATGAATATGAACCTCTTGTGTGTTTGATCATCACAGTAGTCCAAAGATGTGTTCAGAAATCATGAACTTATAGCAATTGATAGTAGTGGGTCCCAGTTAAACACTGATAATTGAGACCAATTATTTGCAAGAGCAGGAAGAGCTCCTCACTGCTGAGCCATCTCTCCTATCTTATGTTGCTCATTTATGATCAGCATTTATACAGCTAATATTTTTGTCTTCTATTTTTACCTGTTTAAGCATGCATTCCCTTTTAGTAAGATATCATTGAAGTTACAGTTTAAGCTGGGGCAGTACAGATTTCTGGAAAATAAATATACAACAGGAGTGAATGTATAATTCCTTGTAGAGGCTTCAGTAAAGACCTCTGAGTTCTTTCAATATTTTGTGTTTGTTTGATTGACTTTTAGGGGAGGCTCTGTCTTACTATATAGGCCTGGCTGTCCTAGAACTCTTTGAATAGATAATGCTGACATCCAGTTCAATAAGATACACCTGCGCCTGCCTCCTGAGTGATGGAATTGAAGGCATGACAGAATACACCCAGCTTGTCCACCATTTTTTGTAGTTAGTAACTGTTAATAAATTTCTCTGATCTGTACTTAGTATTGTTCATCTGTTAATTTCTCTCTCTGTGTGTCTCTGTCTCTATGTCTCTGTCTCTCTACTTCACACTCTTCTCTCTGTTTGTCTTTGTCCACATTAATTGCCATGTCTATTCCAAAGCTATATCCTCTTCAAAAAGTTCAGATATGATACAGTTAAAACTTGTTATTCTGTTTTCTTCTAAAATGACTTAGTGATAATATTAACACTTCATTTTTAATAGAAAAGTTTTAATCATTATTTTTAATCTATAGACTACATTATTTAATAAGGAGGATATACAAAACAATGATTAAAGAATAATCATGTGCTCTTTTCCTTTTCTTTTGTCTGGTCACTCAGAAATATGATGTTATTGGCTATGATTGTTGTTGCTTGCCACTCACATTATATTTATCCATGTATTCACTATAGTCCACTTTCCCTTCCACAAATATATGAGCCCCTCTCTTCACATACTGATATGCCACAACCCTGAGCCCTGGTCAAAACATAATATTCAGTACCATGTTGTCTTTTGACTGATGTTACCCATCTGTTCAGTGTCCCCTGATCAACACATCTCATTTGTTGCTATATAAAATATCATGACTGTGTTTTGTCCTTCCACTTGTCTCATGACAGGGCCCTGACCTACTCACCCAAGTAACTGAAGATGATTCATAGATTGATCAAGAACCCAACTAATGGCTACTTTATATTCATGTCTTACAAACTGATGAAACACAGGTTTTGAAGCATTTTTTTTTTTTTTTTTTTTTTCAATCTAACCTTTAGGCTTTTTCATCTCCCCTACTTCACATCGTGCACAGCACCCAACTGTATAACATTCGCACTTCTGTTTCAGAAAATAAATTGAAGAAGCAGTAGAATTATATTATTATATTGACAATGAAGTATAAATTATATTGTTGCCACTGTTTCTGTTGTACAAATGTATGACATATTTTAGAATTCGGTGACCTTCAATGATGTGCATGTGAAATTCAGCCAAGAAGAATGGGCCTTGCTGGAACCTTCCCAGAAGCAACTCTACAAAGATGTGATGCTAGAGACCTGTGAAAACCTCACTGCTATAGGTAAGACTGCAAATTTTCTTTCACTTTTAAAAGAAGGAGACAAGTCTTACTTTGTTATTGATCCTTTTCTATGATTCCAATTGAGAATGAGGAGGAATGAGGTGAATAAATCAGGCATGGTTTTAAGGCTCATAGAAGATAGTGATTTAAGTTTTGCTTTAATAATAATATGATATTTCCAGTCATATATATTTTCTGGTACTCTATTTTAGGCTACAATTGGGAAGACCATACCATTGAAGAACATTTTCAAAGTTCTACAAGTAATAAAAGGTAACTTTATGTGCACACTGATACAGATATGAATCTTAAGAAATTTTAATGTGTCCTGGAAGTTTGTTTTTTTGTTTGTTTGTTTGTTTGTTGGCTGCTTTTTTTCTGTTTTTGAAATAGTTTTTTTTTTTTCTGTGTAGCTGTGGCTTGACTTAGACTTGCTTGTTAGAACAATGTGATCTCAAAATCACACAGATCTGCCTGCTTCTGCCTCCACAAATGCTGGGATTAAAGGAATGTACCAGCACACCTGGCTGTGTCCTGGAGGTTTTAAAGAAAAGCAATAGTGTAAAAAGAGCACTGCTTTAAGTGTACTGATGATCATTAAAATCTCACAATTCCACATACCTCAATGTAAGGTATCTGATTTGTGTTTGCAAGGCACTCCCCTAAGATAGAAGAAAATAAAAATAATGTTGTAACAGAAAATACCATTGAAATCATATAGACATTACAGCTACTGAGTTAAACTGCCAATCTATTTAGTCTCATTCTATCTACTCAGATATTGTAAGAGGTATACACATTGAATAGGTGATCAGTATGTTTCAAAACCTTCTAATGAGCAGATATTTCATAGTACAACCAGTGTTACACATATTCATGCAGTAACACTGTAAAGTTTAGTGAAAGGAGCAGCTTATGACAGTCAAGAATATAAGTGTGGAGAAACCTTAATCCCTATATGACATGTCTATGATGAAAAAAAAAAAGTGTTAATTCAATGTGGGAATCTTTTATTATTCTTGTAATTTAAATTTGTATATCATATGTCACAATGTTTATAAGACACATGAGCATAGAGATATTGAAAGAAGCAGTGTACCTGTGTTTCTCCAAGAATAATTAATTTTGTAGAAGTCCCCACTTTGAGTAGATTTTCTGAATGTGATAAAAGGTAACAGTTAATTGGTTTTGCAACTTCACTGAGAATTCATCAGCAAAATCATACTGCTGAAAATACCTATGAATACTAGAAATTTGGAACTTCTTCTGCTTGTCCTGGCTCACTTTGTAAATGAAGTGTAATTCATACCGTATAAAAATTTGTGAATGGGATTGCTTTGGTAAAACTCTGAATTCTTACAATACTCTTCATATACACGAGAAAACCTCTTATAGAAAAATGATGCTATAAAAGTGAACCAAATAATAAATGCTCTTACCATCACAGAGATCTTCAAAAATACCCATAATGAAGGGGAATGCCATGAATGTAAATAAAATGATAAAAGTTTAAGATTTGATTCTTATTTATCATTAGACCAAATTATAAAATTGATTCATATAGATAAATATATTTATTAGTGTAATCAAATGACTGTGGTCAATATTTCACATGTGCCAATTATCTTTGCAGGCATGAAAGCAGTCGTACTGGAGAGAAACCTTTTAAACGCACTCTATGTGGTAAATCCTTCCACCATACCACTGTTCTCATAAGCCATGAAAGAACACATACTGGAGAGAAGCCTTACAAATGTAATCAATGTGGTAAAGCCTTTACAAAAAACAGTCATCTCATGCGGCATAAAAGAACACATACTGGAGAGAAACCATATGAATGTAATGAGTGTGGTAAAGCCTTTGCAGAAAACAGTACTCTCATAAGCCATAAAAGAATACACACTGGAGAGAAACCTTACAAATGTAATCAATGTGGTAAAGCCTTTGCAGAAAACAGTACTCTCATATGGCATAAAAGAACACACACTGGAGAGAAACCTCATGAATGTAATCAGTGTGGTAAAGCCTTCGCACATAACAGTCATCTCATACGGCATAAAAGAACACACACTGGAGAGAAGCCTTATGAATGTAACCAGTGTGGTAAAGCCTTTGCACGAAACAATCATCTCTTAAGTCATAAAAGAGCACACACTGGAGAGAAGCCTTACGAATGTAACCAGTGTGGCAAAGCCTTTGCAAAAAACAGTACTCTCTTAAGCCATAAAAGAACACACACTGGAGAGAAACCTTATAAATGTAACCAAAACAGTCATCTCCTAAGCCATAAAAGAACACACAATGGAGAGAAACCTTATGAATGTAATGAGTGTGGTAAAGCCTTTGCACACAACAATAATCTCATAAGCCATAAAAGAACACATACTGGAATGAAATCTTATGAATATACCCAATATGATAAAGCCTTTGCACAGCTGTCTCCGGAAACATAAAAAAACGCACAGTGGAGAGAAGCCTGGTGAGGATAATTAGTGTGATAAAACCTTTGCATATAACAGTCATCTCCTAAGACACCAACACATTCTGGAGGGAAACCATATGAATTAACTGTGTGGCAAAGCCTTTGTACATAACATACTGGAAAGAAGCTATCTGACTTTAACCAATGTGAAAAAACTTTTGCACTTCAGAATCATCCTCACACTCATGAAAGAAATCCTAATGGACAGTGCTTTTAACATGGTGAAACCATTCCATATTTGTATAATCTTCATCATCATGAAAGGATTCATACTGGAGAGAACGTTTGAATGTGTTAAAATGGTGAAGCCTTGCACAAATCTAGAGTCATCATCATCATAAAAGTATCCTTACAGGAGAGGAATTCTTTGACTATAAGCAATATGGAAAGGCCTTTGTGTTCTTTGGTCTACTGAGATCCAACAGAACTGAAAAACTAGCTCAATGGTAATGACTTCCCTTTGTGAAGGGGAAGGGGAAAGGAATAGGGGCAATAGGAATGGAGGGTAGTAATGGGGAGAGAAGGGAGTGGGACTACAATTGGAATTTAAAGCAAATAAACTTATTTTTAAAAAAGAATACAATGAATGGTGAATATCAATTACATGCAAAAGTATTATAAAATGTGTTTAGGGAAGACTTATTGATAAATCTGATTCTCAACATTTACTGTTTTCAATTGCCTCACTTTAGACAAGAAAAGTTCAGTCCAGTGGATGAATATGGAGGAAATGGTGAACGAATACCAGCCAGGAAGTTCTCTGAGAGTAATATAACAGTGGTAGCCTGTAGAAGTTTCTTTGTGTATACATATATATTGTTCCAGCGGTTCTATTGAAAACCATCACACCCCAGACTGAATTTTGAGATGTGAAGGAGGAGGCTTTCTCTTCCATGTATGACCCTGCTGCTGGCCTAGTTGTGTAACCATGTAAGGGTGAGTTTTCTGTGCCTGACTTCAACTGGGGAGTGTCTTTAGACATAGATGCTACTAGCCAAATTTGATAGATGGCTTTTGACACTGATCCCTGCTAACTCTCTCCTCCTTTTAAATATAGGATGATTAGGATCTGTGCTCTTGTTCATATGATAGGAATGTGTTATTTAATGCAAATCAAGCATTCTTGAAGTACCTAGTTTTGAATGATTATATACACCTCTCCATGGAGCATCCCAATCATTTCCCAAGGGGTATATAGCCTCTGTTTTCTGGAATTCAATTTGAACTTATTTCCTGAGGTGTTTGCTCTAGACAGAAGGAGAACCAAGTTCTTTGAAATGCTTGTGATCAAATGTTTCAGACTTCATAGCATTTCATATTTCACATGTTTCTGGATGTGAGATGGTCAATTAAACATTGTCTTGTGAGTGGGACTCTGTAAAATGAGTTATACTTAGTGTTAATTTCACAGTAAGGTTGCAGGCAAGCTTCAGGGTATGGAGTCTTCTGACGTGAGCAGAGTGGCCTATGGAGAAGTAATAAGAGCAGAAATATTACTTCCTTGTTTTAATAGCTTAGTAGTATTGTGATAAGACATGGGTGGATGGTAGAGGAGGGAAACTCACCTTTTGAGTGGGATAGAGGGAAGAGAAAGGATGTGACCAGTAGGAGTTGAGGGAGGGGCCTTCAGTCAGGATATATAATGAATAAACTGTGAAAAAATTAAAAATAATTAATAAAAGAAAAAAGAATTAGAAAAACAAAACCAGATAGCAAAAATTTGAGTTCAGTCTGGGTAACTGCCCTTGCTCAAAAAAAAAAAAAAAAAAAAAAAGATATATAAAGAAAGAAAAAAAGATTAAGCATCTTACCATGGTCTTCCTTCTTGATTACCTTCCCTAGGTCTACAGATTTTAGTATGAGCATCCTATATTATATGTCTAATATCCACTTATATGTGAGTATGTACCATGTGTGTCTTTTTGCTTCTGAGATACCTTACTCAGGATGATAATTTCTAGATCTCACCATTTGCCAGCAAATTTCATGATTTCTTTGTTTTTAATTGCTGAGTAGTATTCCATTGTGTAAAGGTACCACAATTTCTGTATCCATTCCTCAACTGAGGGACATCTGGCTTGTTTCCCGCTTCTGGCTATTACAAGTAAAGCTGCCATGAATATGGTTGAGCAAATATCCTAGTTGTATACTTGAGCATTTTTTGGTTATATGCCTAGGCGTGGTATAGCTGGATCTTGAGGTATCACTATTCCTAATTGTCTGAGAAATAACAGGAGCCTATCACAGGTCCTCTGAAAGACTCTACCCAGCAGGGTATCAAAACATATGCTGAGATTCAGAGCTAAACATTTTACAGAGTGCAGGGAATGTTATGAAATAAGGGGGAGATAGAAATATCTGGATGGAACAGGAGCTCCACAAGGAGAAAAACAGAATCAAAAGGTCTGGGCACAGGGGTCTTTTTGAGACTGATACTCTAAAAAAGGACCATGCATGGAAATAAATTAGAACCCCTACACAGAAATAGTCCAGTGCAGCTCTGTATCCAAGAGGGTTCCCAATAATAGTACTAGGGACCATCTCTGACATGAACTCATGGGCTAGTTCTTGGATGATCTCCACCTGAGTGGGGAACAATCCTGTCAGTCCACAGAGAAATACAAAGGAGCCAGTCTTGATGATACCTGATTGACTATAGTCAGACAGAAGGGGAGGAAGTCCTCCCCTATCACTGGACTAGGGGAGAGACATAGGAAAAGAAGAAGAAGGGAAGGTGAGATTGAGAGTGGATGGTGGAGGGGCTATAGCTGGGATACAAAGTGAATAAACTGTAATTATTAAAATAAAATTTAAAAAAAGAAAAATTTTAAAAATGTTTAATAAAAGAAAGGAGAATCAAAGATGGTGGTACCAAGAGGACAGTATTTGCACAGCAGTATAGCAGTGACTACACAGCAAGCAACAGACCAACCTCTGAGCCCTAAAACAACAGCAATTGGGTTTCCAAGTTAAGAACAAACCCCACGAAGTGGGAAGTAATCGGGTCTTTTCTCAGGACACCCAGATAAACCATGGAAGAGTTTCTGGGTCCCTGCAGGCAATAGGTCACCAGCCCAGAGCCACATGACTGTGTGCTCTGGTTACCATCCCAGACTGTACTGTGGGCCCCACAATACCAGAGATTGGGATTTCCAGGCTATAGAAAACCCCATAGAGTAGGAAGCAATCTGGACTGACCTCAGGTCACCCAGAAAATCCCTGAAAAATGTATGGGCTCTAGATGGTGCTCAGTCCAGAGAGCTGCTTGTATGCCCAAATCACTGTCCCACACAGAACTGTGGGCACAAAAGCACCAGGGACCAGGTTTCCCTGTTGGGAGGAAACCCCATGGTGAAGGAAACATCAAGTCCAACCTCAGGGCATCCAGTGGAATTCCCACACACTCCCCCAAAAAGTTCTCAGGAAAAGTTTTTGGGTTCCTTCAGATGCCCAGTCACCAGCATAAAGCCCCTTACCTGCTCCTGTGTGCTCTACTCAACATCCTAGACTGAACTGTTTACCCCAAAACAGGACAGACTGGGTCACCCTGTCGGAAGGATAGCATACAGTGGGGAAACATCAATTCCAAACTCAGGACACCCAGTTCAGGAAAAGTTTCTGGGTTCCCACATGCTCCAGGCTGTAGCCTCCTACTGCATGCATGACTGCTGCACTCTCCTGCTGTTGATTACCACTTGAGTACTGGGGCACAGTGTTCCAACCTCAGATCTACAGAAGCCTGGGATCCACGAGATTAGCCCTAGACAAAACAGTAATTAATTTTTCACTTTTACTTTTGCTAAGGGAAAAGGCCTGATGAAGGACAAGTTTTAAAATTCACTCCCAGCGTGATTCTTAAAGCTCTAGCAGGGTGGCAGGTCTACCCTAGCCTCGCTAACAACAGAGGAAACACTCTGTCTGTACACTCTCAGGGACACAGGGCTAAAGTCAGGTTCACTGTTATCTGCAGTCTGTGGCCTGGAACACAAAATGAGGACCTGAAACCGTTCAAGAAAAAGACAGGCAGTCATGAAAGTGCAGACTTGTAATTCCAGGACAAGAAGCTGAGGGTGGATGATGAGTTAACAGACCAACCTGGGCTTCATGTTTCCCACTTCTTGTCCCATCAAAACCCAGAGAACTGTACCAAGAGACGGCTCAACAGTTAAGACACATGCTGCTCTTGCAGACGACTGGGTTAGGCTTCCCAGAACCTGTATCAGGTGGCTCACAACCACCTTTAGCTCTTGGGCATCTCTTACCCTCTTCTGGCCTTTGCCAGGCATGTATACCCACAGGCACACAGAGAAATTAAATCTACTTAAAAACTGAGAATGACAGACAGAGAGATATGGATGGGTGGACACAGCATGAGCTCGCCCTGCACTGCAGACTACTACTGTACCTAAGACCCCTCACTGTGCCTGCCAAGCTGCTGTGCCCATCGACCTGCTGCAGTTCCTGCTAACCCTACTGCCAAGTCCATCAAATCTTCTGCCACTTTCTCTGTTCATCTCTGCACACTAGTTCACTCTTTTTTTTTTCTTTCTTGAGGTGGGTATACTCTGGCTTTCCTTAATCTTTGGTCTGCAGCTGAGGATGACCACAAGCCTGAATAGTCTTTTGAGCTTTTGATCTTAGCCATTCGGATAGGTGTAAGGTGAAATCTCAGGGTCATTTTGATTTGCATCTCTCTGATAACTAAGGGCATTGAGCATTTTTTAAGTGTTTCTCTGCGATATTCCTCTACAGAAAATTCTATGTTTAGCTCTGTCCCCATTTTTGATTGGATTACTTTTGATTTAAAACATAGTTTTTGAACAATTTTTGAAACATGTTTCTTTGGAAGAAATAACAGATTTTCACAACAATATGTGTGTGTAATAGATATATGACAAAGATGATAGACAGATGATAGATGTGAGATAGATGGTTATATAACTGTAATAATATGTGTGCAACAATAGAGGGGTACTTGTATAAAACATCGTGATAGGCTAGGGTCAAATAGAAGGGGAGTAGGATCTTGCCTATCAGTGGGCTAGGGGAGGGGTTTAGGCGCAGAAGAGGGAAGGAGGATGTGCGCAGATGGAGATGAGGGAGGGGCACAGCCACAGTACAATTTGAATAAATTGTAATAAATGATAATAATAAACAGTAATGTAAAAAAAAATCACCTTGAAATTTATATTCATCTCCAAAGAATATGAATACCTAATTCTTTTAAACTGTTAAAGGTCCATGGTGAAAATAAAAGAACAATAAGGCAAGAATTCTAGAAAAACCAGAGTGTGTAATCTTGACTGCTTAGAAGGACAGAAAGGCCCAGGTGAGGCTTACATATCAAGCATTATTAACTACTCATACAATGTCTTTGAGTCCTTTAAAAATAAAGATTTGAAGTTGGGCATCTTGGCGCAAGCCTACAATTCCAGCAACTCAGGAGGCAGAGGCAGGTGGATCTTTTTGATTTCAGGCCAGCCTGGTCTACAAAATGAGTCCAGGATAGCCAAGCTATAAAGATCAAAGAAGGAAGAAGGAAGGAAGTGAAGGAAGAAAGGAAAGTAAAAAGCCAGACCACACTAGTACATGGAGCTGGTCTTTTTTAAGTTTTAATAAAACGCATTCAAAGTTTTCCAAACATATGTTCATACCTATCACAATGAGATTTCTCACATGGGGAGGGGAGTGTTTGATCAGCTAACCTCAATTCTTATCATTTCTTCTACCAATATTCTGCAATTTGGTTTGTAAAAACAACAATCAAATAAGGAAAGTTAGAGTTAAAAATGATCCTTTATGCCAAGCAGTGATGGCACACACCTTTAATCCCAGCAGTGCTCAGGAGGCAGAGACAGGCAGATCTCTGAGTTGGAGAACATTCTTGATTTACAAAGGAAGTTCCAGGATAGTCAGGAGAAACCCTATATTGGGAAAACAAACAAACAAACAACAACCAAAAACTGAAAGAAAAAAAAGGAAAAAAAAAACTGTATAAATTCTCAGAAGAGTACATCATTCATTAGAGTAAACTTGAAGTTCATGATTTGCTGCTCAATGATGGAGTTAAATACTCACAAGTAAAAATGGGAGGCCATAAGAAGGAGGGAGACTTTACAGTCTTCTCTTATCTGTACATTGCATATAAGTGATCATCCGTACATTCAACCACAAAGTTCTTCAATAACTGCTTCTCTCAGTGATGCCCTCAATTGGTTAAATATGACACTGAAAAGCATTCCTTCACTATCTATGTTCCTGGATCCTGATAAACCATCCAGTCACCTTGTACCTTTTTTGCAAGCATGAAACTGAAAACTCAGATTTATAGTGCTTTAAACATATAATGTTATTATTTATCATGTTAAAAACAAAGAAAAACAAAATACAAAGCAGCTATCTAGATCTACTATAGCAACCCTACTGTCAGTCATTAGTTATCCAGGATCCTTCTAGCTCTTTGCTCTGTTACTCCTACCCAAGATGGTTGCTACATCTCCAGTCCTTTGCTTGCTTGCTTGCTTGGTTTGGACTTTTATGTGTGGGTTTCCTGACTGTCCTGAAATTACAGCTATAGACCAGGCTCGCTTTTAATGCAGAGATCCAAATGCCTCTACTTCACTTCCCAAACTATGGGATTAAAGGCCTGAACCACCACCACCCAGTTGATCTCCAGTCTCAGCTAAACAAAAGCTGGGAATACACACATTACCTCCTTAAACACATTTGAAACATTGTCTTAATCATTCCATTTATATTCAACTAATCCAGTCATAGTCACATGATTATAGCTGTTAAAAATTAAAGAGAGTTGGAGATGGGTCAGTGATTAAGAGTACTGCCTGTTCACCAAGTGGTGCAAGCCTTTAATCCCAGTGCTTGTGAGGCAGAGGCAGGTGGATCTCTGTGAGACTGAGGCAGAATTCCAGAACAGCCAGGACTACACTCACAGAGATACCATTTTTGATGGCCCTTTTCCTCCCCCACAAAAAAAGAAGGAAAAAAAGAAAAAAAAGAGAAATCTAAAAACTTTGTTTTAATTTGAAAACAGTCTCCTCTGTACAGCCATGTAACTAGACAAAAATTATTGCTCATATCACCTACAAGAAAAATAATATCTATTAGGGAGAGCTGAATATCTCTTCCAAGTTGACCAAATGCATTTTCTGCTCCTCTTCTTCAATCCCCTAAGCAATGGTGTACCCCAAAGCCTGGGCCTTTGTCATTTATTCATATCTTTGCTATGCTTGTAGACAGGAGACCAGCATAACTGTCATCTGAGAGGCTTCATCCAGGAAATAATGGAAACAGTTGCACAGACCCACAGTCAAACAAACATTAGGCAGAACTCTGGGAATCTTGTGGAAGAGTTAGAGGAAGGATTGAGGGAGCTGGAGAGGTAGGACACCACAAGAAGACCTACATAGCCGGCTCATCTGGGACCATGGGGCCTCATAGAAACTGAATCACCAACAAAAGAACATGCCTGGAATAGCCCTAGGCCTCTTACACATATGAAACTGATGGGCTGCTTGTCCTCAAGTCAGTCCCCTAGCAACTAGAGCAGGAGCTGTCTCCGACTTGGACTCTGTTGCCTCCCTTTGGATCCCATTTCCCTAGCATGGCTGCCTTGTCTTGCCTCAGTGAAAGAGGAGGTACTTAATCCTGATATAACTTGATGAGCCTGGGTGGGCTGGTTGGGGGAGGTACAGGGAAAGTGTTTGGGAGGTTGGTACTGGCAAGGGATGAGGGAGTGGAGTTGTGAGTGGGCTGTAAAATGGACAAATAAATAAATTAATGAAGAAAAATATAACTGACCCATAGTCATCAAAGTGACAAGATCATGGAAAAGATGAGGGAACTGTTCCATATTAAAAGAGACTAAAGAGATAAAGGACAATGCAACAGTTAAATGTACCAGCTTCTTTTGACATTTATGTGAGTAATAATATAGTCAATAAAACCCACATTAAATGGAATACTATACCACCGTGAATTTCCTATTTTGAGAACTGCACTGTCATTATGTAGGACAACATTCTGTTTGTATAAAATTGACACTAAACCACTCAGAGTGACAGGGCATAAGGTCAGAAGCTTCTCTCAAAATGTCCAAAGTAAAACATCAATTAACTGTGTACCATACTTGGAACTTTTTTCAAGTTTGTTATTTTTTCAAAATTGTTGTGGGGAAGTTGCATGTGGTCTTTAACTTCAGCACTTGGGAGGCAGAGGAAGGGAGATCTCTGTAGGTTCAAGGCCAGCCTGATCTACATAAGGAATCCCAGGACAGCCAGGACTCTATAGAGGGAATTTGTCTAAAAAAAAAAAAAAAAGAAAACAAAACAAAATTAAATAAAATTGTTGTAGGGGGAAGAACAATGTAACTAAAAACTGAACAAGATTAAAAACAAAACTGATATTCCACATTAGCATTCTGGGTAAGACTATGTCTGTAAGAGACTAACAAGTGAAATGACATGACATTTTGGAGCAACAGGAAGATTCTCTAAGTACAGCACAATGTCTTCTTTTTTAGCTGTGTGTGTGTGTGTGTGTGTGTGTGTGTGTGTGTGTTCATGATGTCGGTGAAGCATGCATACTAGGGAACACATAGGAAGGTTAGAAGACAACTCTGTGCAATCCCTTCTTGCCTTCCACCTTTTCATAAATTCGGGGATCGAACTCAGTTCTCCAGGCTTGCCCAGCAAGAGCCTTTATCTGCTGAGCCATCTCACCAACCTACAAGCGATTCTCTTGAGTGACCTCAATTAGGCAGTAGTGAGAAAAAATGTGAACGATTCCTTCTCTTAAACAAATTCGTAGGGAAAATAAACAATAAAAAGAGATGAGTAGAACAGCAGTACTATAGTGCTACCAACGACCAACAATCAGCAAAGCAACCTCCTGAGACAAGGGGCTACAGGGCTGGTAGCTAAAATTCCTTGCAAGTGTAAAACTGAATTACCATGAAATAAAAGAGCTTTCCCAGCTCTACAGTAACCTT
>JAEOAE010003108.1:0-23023 GCA_036365155.1 Meriones psammophilus
CTCCATTACAAAAAGGAACTAACTTGCGTTGGTCACTATTATCTATCAATATCAATGGACTCAACTCACCAATAAAAAGACACAGGCTAACAGAATGGTTACGGAAACAGGATCCAACATTCTGTTGCATCCAAGAAAACACACCTATGCAACAAAGATAAACACTACCTCAGAGTAAAGGGCTAGAAAACTGTTTTTCAAGCAAATGGTTCCAGAAAACAAGCTGGAGTAGCCATCCTAATATCTAATAAAATAGACTTTCAACCCAACTTAAAAAAAAAAAGTTAAGGAGGGCCACTATATTCTCATCAAAGGAAAAATCCACCAAGAGGACATCACAATCTTGAATATCTATGCCCCAAATACAAGAGCACCGACATTCGTAAATGAAACATTATTAAAGTTTAAATCATACATTGATCCTAATACCTTAATAGTGGGAGACTTCAACACTCCACTCTCACCAAGGGATAGGTCAACTAGACAGACACCAAATAGGGAAATAAAAGCACTCACAGAATCCCTAAATCAAATGGACCTAATAGATGTCTACAGATAGTTTCACTCAAACTCAAAAGAATACACATTCTTTTCAGCACCGCATGGAACCTTCTCCAAAATAGACCATATAGTGGGTCACAAAGCAAGCCTCAACAGATACAAAAGGATTGAAATAATCCCTTGTATACTATCTGACCACCATGGACTAAAGCTAGACATCAACAACAACAGAAACAAAAAAAGCCGACATGCACATGGAAACCGAATAACTTAGTACTCAATGAAAGATGGATTAAGAAAAAATAAAGAAATTAAAGACTTCCTAGAATTCAATGAAAATGAAGGCACAACATACCCAAATTTATGGGACACAATGAAAGCAGTGCTCAGAGGAAAATTAAATGCACTAAGTGCCTGCAAGAAGAAATCTGTAACATCACGTACAAACAACTTAATGGCCCAACTGAAAAACCTATAAAAAAAGAAGCAGATACACCCAAGAGGAGCAGATGGCTGGAAATAATCAAACTAAGGGCTGAAATCAATCAATTAGAAACAAATAAAACTATCCAAAGAATCAATGAAACAAAAAGCTGGTTCTTTGAGAAAATCAACAGGATAGACAAACCCTTAGCCAAACTAACTAAAAAGCAGAGAGAATCTATCCAAATCAGCAAAATCAGAAATGAAAATGGGGACATAACCACAGACACTGAGGAAATCCAAACAATTATTAGGTAATGCTACAAAAGCCTATATGCCACAAAATTTGAAAATCTAAAGGAAATGGATAATTTTCTTGAAAGATTCCATCTACCAAAACTAAGTCAAGATCAGGGAGAAAGACTGAATAGCCCTATATCTTTCAAGGAAATTGAAGCAATCATTAACAATCTCCCCTACAAAAAAAGCACTGGGCCAGATGGCTTCAGTGCAGAATTCTACAAGACCTTCAAAGAAGTGCTAACTCCAATTCTCCTCAAACTATTCCACAAAATAGAAACAAAAGGAACCCTACCAAACTCATTCTATGAAGCCACAGTCACCTTGATACCTAAACCACACAAAGATCCAACAAAAAAAAAGAGAACTTCAGACCTATCACTCTTATGAACATTGACGCAAAAATACTCAATAAAATACTTGCAATCTGAATCCAAGAACATATCATAGATATCGTCCACCATGACCAAGTAGGCTTCATCCCAGGCATGCAAGGGTGGTTCAACATACAGAAATCCATCAATGTAATCCACCACATAAACAAACTGAAGGAGAAAAACCACATGATCATCTCCTTAGATGCTGAAAAAGCATTTGAAAAAGTCCAACACACATTCATGTTTAAAGTCTTGGAGAGATCAGGGATACAAGGCACATACCTAAACATAGTAAAGGCAATATACAGCAAGCCTAGAGCTAACATCAAACTCAATGGAGAGACACTTAAATCAATTCCACTGAAATCAGGGATGAGACAAGGCTGCCCATTGTCTCCATATCTCTTCAACATAATACTTGAAGTCCTAGCCAGAGCAAGACACCTAAAGGAGATCAAGGGGATACAAATCTGAAAGGAAGAGTTCAAAGTGTTACTATTTGCAGATGATATGATAGTATACATGAGCGACCCCAAAAATTCAAACAGAGAACTCCTTCAGCTGATAAACACCTTCAGCAAAGTGGCAGGATACAAAATCAAATCATAAAAATCAGAAGCCCTCCTGTATACCAAAGACAAAAAGGATGAGAAAGAAATTAGGGAAACAACACCCTTCACAATAGCCACTAATAACATAAAGTACCTTGGTGTGACTCTAACCAAGCAAGTGAAAGACCTGTTTGAGAAAAACTTCAAGTCTCTGAAGAAAGAAATCGAAGAAGATATCAGAATATGGAAAGATCTCCCGTGCTCATGGATTGGTAGGATTAACATTGTGAAAATGGCCATACTGCCAAAAGCAATCTACAGATTCAATGCAATTCCCATCAAAATACTAACTCAATTCTTTACAGACCTTGAAAAAAAGATTCTCAGCTTCATATGGAGAAACAAAAAACCCAGAATCTCCAAAATGATCCTGTTCAACAACAGATTGTCTGGAGGTATCTCCATCCCTGATCTCAAGCTGTACTACAGGGCAACAGTGATAAAAACTGCATGGTATTGGCATAGAAACGGAAAGGCGGATCAATGGCACCGCATAGAAGACCCAGAAATAAACCCACACACCTATGAATACTAGATATTTGACAAAGAAGCCAAATCCATTCAATGGTTAAAAAAAAAAGACAGCATCTTCAACAAATGGTGCTGGACCAACTGGATGTCTACATGCAGAAAAATGAAAATAGATCCATATTTATCATCCTGCACAAAACTAAAGTCAAAGTAGATCAAGGATCTCAACATAAAACCAGATACTCTAAATCAGTTGGAAAAAAGGGGGGGAACAGCCTAGAACTCATTGGCACAGGAGACAATATCCTCAAAAGAACACCAACAGCACAGGCTCTAAGAGCAACAATCAATAAATGGGACCTCATGAAACTGAAAAGCTTCTGTAAAGCAAAAGACACAGTCATCAAAACAAAACGACTGCCTACAGATTGGAAAAAATCTTCACCAACCTTTATCTGACAGAGGGCTAATATCCAGTATATATAAAGAACTAAAGAAGCAGAAAAGCAACAAACCAAGTAATCCCTTTCCGTGGTACTCACATGCCTCGCTGGGTGCCTGTGCCAGTTGATGTTGATGCCCATCACACTATGACTCTCTTCAGACAGAAAAGGGATCTTGGAACTACAGCCGCCATTGTTACTGCCATCTCATTGGTGGCTGTTGGAGCTACTACTGTGGAATTAGCCATGAGTCATACTGTGCAGACTGCTCAGACCCTGAATAATCTTTTAGCCAATGTAGCTCATGCCTTAGATGTACAAAATGAATAATGAATTAATGCTCAACTAAAAGGAGGCTTGATGGTGTTCAATCAGAGGATTGACCTCGTGCAGGAGCAAATTGATACCCTATGGCAAATCGCTCAACTTGGCTGTCAATGAAAGTATGCTGGACTTTGAGTCACTAGCATACAACATGAGAATTTTTCCTGTGCTGCAAATCTGTCTAAACAATTGTCTAGCTATATTTTAGGTAATTGGACTGGAGAATTTGATACTACAATGGAGCAGCTGAGAGTGGCCATTGTCACAGTAAATTCTACCAGAGTGGACGCAGGACTAGCCACAGGATTATCATCATGGATTGCTGCAGCCATGAATCATCTGAAGGAATGGGCGGGCATGAGAGCGTTTGCAGGCCTTCTGGTGTTGGTCTCCTTGGCTTGCCTGTGGTATATATGCAAGATTAGAGTCTCATAACATCGTAATGCAGCCATGACCATTCAGGCCTTATAGCCATTGAAGCAGGACAGTCTCCCCAAGCATGGGAGCTAAAATGTTATGCTCAGGATGCGAGGCTAAGCACTGCACTCAGGGTCAGCCACTTTTGACCTAGAGAAGAGCAAGTCTGATTGCATGTGCGTTGATGTCCCAGGTCCTGCTTCTGAGAAAAAGGTATCAGATGGGTCTGATGCTCTTTGGGTGGATGACACCTAAATGAACATCAGTACAAAGTCCCAATTTATTTCTAATATCAGAGATCAGACCTCTACTCTTGCCTGATGTGGCTAAAACAAAAAGGGGGAACTGTAGAGAACTGTGAAATGCAGTGCCTTAAAGATGGAGCTGGCTTCTGCCTTCCACCTTCCCGATGGTGAGTGCTCTCTGTCACAATCAACTCCACATTTGCCTAAGGCTGAGGATCTGGCTTGCTACCATGTATGTGGACCTATCTGCATTGCCCATGTGGCACGCTGGGGTTGGCTACTCAGAGGCTATTTAAGCTGTGGGCTGGCTTTCCCCAGGGTCAGATGATTGTTCAAGGTTCCTGAATAAACTGCATTGAAAAAAAAAAAAAATGGGGAATGGAGCTAAACAGAGAATTCTTGAAAGAGGAACATCGAATGGTAGAGAAACACTTAAAGAAATGCTCAACCTCATTAGCCATTAGGGAAATGCAAATCAAAATGACCCTGAGATTTCACCTTACACCCATCAGAATGGCCAAGATGAAAAACTCAAGTCATAACATATGCTGGAGAGGTTGTAGAGAAAGGGGAACCCTCCTCCATTGCTGGTGGGAATGTAAACTGGTACAACCACTTTGGAAGTCAATCTGGCGCTTTCTCAGGCAATTAAGAGTAGTGCTACCTCAAGACCCAGCTATACCACTCCTAGGTATATACCCAAAATTTGCTCAAGTACACAACAAGGACATTTGTTCAACCATGATTTTAGCAGCTCTATGTGTAATAGCCAGAACTTGGAAACAACCCCGATGTCCATCAATGGAAGAATAGATGCAGAAACTGTGGTATTTTTACACAATGGAATACTACTCAGCAATCAAAAAGGAGGAAATCATGAAATTTGCATGCAAATAGTGGGATCTAGAAAAAATCATTCTGAGTGAAGTATCCCAGAAGGAGAAAGACAAACATGGTATATACTCGCTTATATAGACCTACAAGATATGATAAACATAATGAAATCTACACACCTAAAGAAGATAATCAAGAAAGTGGACAGGGGCGAAGATGATCAATCCTCATTTAGAAAGACAAATGGGATGTGCTTTTAAGGTATGACAGGAATCTACTGCAAAAGGCATTTGAAAGACTCTACCTAGCAGTGTTTCAAAGCAGACACTAAGACTCATAACCAAACCCTCAGCAGAGTGCAGGGAATCATATGAAAAAAGGGGAGTTAGTATGATATGGAAAGGATAGGAGCTCTACAAGGACCAAATATATCCGGGCACAGGGTCCTTTCTGAGACTGACACTCAACCAAGGAGCATCTATGGATATAACCTAGAACTTCTCCTTGGATGTGGCCCGTGGTAGCTCAGTAACCAAATAGTTTTCCAAAGTAAGGGGAACAAGGACTATTTCTAACAGGATCTCAAGGTCAGGCTCCTTGACTCCCCCCGCCCCCAAGGGGAGGAGTAGTCCTGTTAGGTCACAGAGGAGGACTCTACAGCCAGCCCTGAAGATACCTGATAAAACAGGGTCAAATGAAAGGGGAGGAGGTCCTTCCCTATCAGTGGACTTAGAAAGGGGCAGGGAGGAGACCAGGGAGGGAGTATGGGTTTGGGAGGGAATGAGGGAGCGGGATACAGCGGGGACACAGAGTTAACAAAATGTAACTAAAAAGAAACATAAAATTAAAAAAATGAATTCATCATTGTAGAAAAGATTGACAATGTGAGTTTTAGGGCTGTGGAGATGGGTCAGGTGTTGAAGTTCCTACCATGCATAGGAAGTACATCATTAGCACCTTCAAATAAAGAGGAGGGAGATGCCCAGTGATGACTGGTGGCTTGAACATAAATATGTGCATGAACACATTACAACAAATACATACAGAGTAAGAAACACACACATAAAGACAGAGAGATAAAGAGGGATGAGAGAGGGGAGACAAAGAGAGATAAATAGAGAGTGATATTGATGGAAACAGAGACCGAGAGAGACAGAGAGAAATGCAAATACAATTCTAAATCATGTTCAACCAAATAGAAAGCTCTTGAAACAACATTTCCCATTGGATCAGTAACATGACTCACTAGGATTGAAAACATTACAACTGAAATTAATCTTTGTCATTGCTGAAGAAAGACTTTGGAGCACTTGACAGGTAGAAAGGAACATTAATCAGGAGATATGCTAGTGACCTATGGTTGAAAAAAACCTGGATCTCTTTTTAGTAAAAACATAGCTCACATAAAAATAAATTAAAGTTTAAAAAACAAAAACCTGGGTGCTAATAAATAATACCTTTTTTCTTTCAAAATTCACTTTAATACTTAAAAGTCACTGGTAGTGTAGTGTAGTAAAATTTTACAGATGCCAATTAATAGAATTATTTACTATTAAAAGTAAGAAATTTTTTTTTTTGTTTAAAAATACATGTACATTTACGCAGGATTAGGCACTTGACATGTTTTAATGCAAACATCATTTTAAAAGTACTCATGGACAGTCTAAGATAAAATTTGACACTTTTTTTAACAGTCTAAGATACAATTTGGCAATTTTTAGGCAGATTTTGCAATGCTAGTATTTTCATCTCTCTCTCTTCCTCCTCCTCTTCTTTTCCTTTTTGGTAACTTCTTTTTCTGTTTCTTCCTCTCCTTGTCTTCCCCTCTATCCTTCCCCTCCTACTCTCTTTTTAAGTTAGACAAATACAATTCATTTTTCAAAGATTAAGCAATACTCAAAAATTTAATTTGATACCATTAACTTATCAGTCTTTCCCTGAGACTACTGTTTAATAGAAAATTGTTCAGATTGGAGTATCCTCATCCTCCCAATGCCTTCATTCTGTTGTATTCAATTATATACATTTTAGAGACATTTCCTTATACACTGAAGGATTGCTTTGCTCCTCTCTTGAAGTCATCCTCTAATGTAAATATTATACAGCAGTATTCCTGGGAGCCTGATATAGGGAGCCTTTATAGTATTCATATTTATACAGATAAGGTTTTTATCTTTCTTCTGAAAAGTTGCAATCGTTAATTGTATGTATGTTTTTGTCACATATGTGGCTTGTATTTGTGGAGACAAGAAGTGGGTGTTGAACAGCCTGGAATTTGAGTTACAGCAGGTTTGAGATGTCACCTCAGTTCTAAGAACCCAACCTGAATCCTCTGTAAAAGCAACAAGTGTTCTTAACCCCAGAGCCATCTCTCTAACTCTTTTCCTCCTCCTTTTCTTCCTTATTCTGTTCCCTCTTTACTCACACTCATCCCTATTCTTCTTTGTTTTAGTCACTGACTACCTCCATGTTGAATCCAATAACTTGTTCAATCCTTCTTTATGCCTAGTGGGAAGGCACACACTGTTGTTATTAAGGAAAAAATCCAATTGCTTGATTTTACCAATGAAATATAAGGAGCCAGATGCAGTGGAAAAAAACTGCTAGCTCAGAGAGGAAGAGAAATCCTCTTTTCCTACTTAGCCAGCATCCCAGAAGGAAAAAGCCTTTATGCTTGGCTAAAGTCTCAGAAGAAAAATGCAAAAGCCAAAAGCCAAAAGCCCTTCTTTTGGCCACCCTGTCATAGTTACCCTTATCCCAAAGTTCAGCCTTTGTGTTTAATCTCTGTCAGCTGATTTCTTGCTCCATCTCTTGAACTAGGGTTAACTTTTTCAAACCTCTTTACAGAAAGCTCATAGATTTAAGGTTTGGTAGGGCTGAGCCACAGAACCACCTGTTTACAATGAAAATAAAGTTCTTGGATGAAAGGTTTATGCTAAGATTGAGCCACTCTACAAGTGGAAACATTATTTATGCTACATAATATAAGGGTTCACAATGGGATCAAATATTCTGCAAGGATTCAAGATTCTTGTCATCTTTATAAATTCAAAGTAAGGAAGCTCTGTGTTAAATTTTAAGTGAAACACCTACTTGCCAACAAATGGAGTGGTTGAATATATAAATGCAGGTGAAGATAAATCTGGATTACCTACAGATTGCATAAGGGAATTAATTGTATTTAATTGGTCAGAAGAAGTCTTTACATAATTTGTAATGAGTAACACTGAAAGATTGCTTGTGTAACTAATGTATTTTAAGAAAATAAAGAAGATGAGAATATTTTAGAGTATTTATATAAATATATATATTTCAGGAAGTGTACACTGTTTAATTTCATTAACCATATTCAGCAATGAACATAAAAGGAACATTCAAAGTTTACAAGCTGAATAGAGTAAGGTATTCTGTGTGTGCGTGTTTTGTAGTTACTCAAAAACACAGGATTCATTTATAAAAATGGCAATTATTTTAGAGAAGCCAGTTTGCCCTTTATTATAGGTTATCAGTATACACAGATGAAAGAAACAAGTCCATAAATGCCTATATCCCTGTCAGCTTGTGTCCTTATCCCTCACACTCTGACTAACCTAACAAATGTAAATTATTGCTTAGTTTAATTCACCTTTGAACTTGGACATCCATTCATATACTTGGTAATATTTTTGTTTTGCTTGCTTTTGTATATGTTATATAATTTAATCTTCCTTATGCATTCTTTGGTCAAGGACCACTGCATATAATTTGGTGGCTTGCCTATTGTCTGTCTCAAAGAAGTCTATGATTTATTTTTAATGTTGATCATTAAGGGAAACAAGAAATCCATCAGAAGAGCATCACCACTGCCACCTCCCCTCCAGATTCAATACTTCAGTCAATCCCAAGGGATGCAACACACCAGCTGCATCCTCTTCTTCTCCCCTTCCCCATCTCCTGTGGATCCTTCAGATCTCCCTTCCTAACTTACCTCTACGCGCCTGTTGTGTTATCTCAGCCCCCAACTCTAACAAGGCATTCCCTGATAGCCTACAGGATACTACTGCCAGGGAAGCACATAGTTTCTCTGTACATCTTTCCTCCTCCTTCTGTTCTTCTCCATTCAAATGCCCAGTCTCCTCAGCTCTCTAGCAGACCCCCTGTATAGATGTCTTTCCTCTGTCTACCTCCATTCAAAGAAGGTAAAATCTATATCCCCTTCTGCCTATGAGCTCTTTCAGAAGCTTAGCCTATCCCCATTTTTAGGTGTCAGCTTCCAATATCCAGAAACATATTTTACCTAAAACTCTCAACAGCCACAACATTCAGTTAAAAATACCAAACTAACAACAGAACCACCAAACGCTCTGAAAATCCAGGGTTATAACAGAATCAAAGGAACAAATATCCAATCAACCAAGACAAACCAGAAATAAGCCCTTGGATCTAATCATCATTCCAAACCTCAATGCCTAGATGTCAGTGTGGAAGAGGGCTCATTTACATCTAGGGCAATATGTCTCTACCTTTGAAGAGTCAAGCAGTCACTCAATATTCCAACTGAGTTGAATCACGATAAGAAAAAAATTAAGTTTACAGCCACCTACATGAAGATGAAAGAGTTTCTTTCCTCAATGTCCTAAAGTGTTTTTGTTTGTTTCATTGTATTGTTTGTTTTTTAATAATATAACTCCTTCACTTGTTGGTTAGTTACTACAAGATATATGAGGCTAGTGTGAATGTTGTTTCCCTGCTTTTCTCCTCAGTACATTTTTTGTTTGTATATAGGAGTGTGTGAACTTTGTTTGCTGCTACTTGATGAAAGAGTTTACCTGCAGTATGAGTTTTCTGTTGGAATGTTTAGTGTCACTTATATTTATTATCATAATTTTCAGATAAAGAATATTTGACTTCTTAATTTCCACCTTGTATAACCTTAATCTCCTTCAGTGGTCTTATTGCCTAGGCAAGATTGTAAGTACTGTATGACACAAGGGTCCATGGAGATGATCAAAGATGAGCAGATACAACCATGATACCACAAGAGTTCACAAGTACCTAGATGATAGGCAGCAGATATTATGAGGAAATGCTGGGTGATGGCATGATTACCATCAATATAGGAGAGACGCTGTCACTGGTAAAAATCTCTTCTCTTGACTCAGTATAGTAGTTCATTTAATACACATGATTTTTATAACTAGAGATTTCAATTTTTAACATTTAAGACTATAGTTGATTGGTGCTAATTCAAAACATCTAACATGGAAAATTAAAGTTGCCAGAAGGGGAAATTTTTAATTGTATTTTATTTTTATTATTTCATAATGTTCTAGGAAAATGAATATCTTTCTGCTAAGGCCTAGGGATGTCAAATGACCCACATGAGACAATCCTAAAGAATAAGAAGGAAGCATAAAATGATGAAAATTGGAATTATATTTCAGAAATCATGTTTTTTTTTTATTGTTGTTCTTTTGATTTAAATAATTCCTTAATTTTATTTCTTTATTTTCTGAGAAACAAAAATGAAATACCCAGCATTCCACATCAGGTTTTCCATCCACTTGGAAATATGGTAAATTCTGTGGTTTAAGGAAATACAGTTAATTTTAACCAAATATCTGTTGCTTACTCCAGATATGTGAATGTTACTCATTGCACCTATGGTGATAGCTTGCCATGATGCTTATTGTCACACTTCAGTTGAGTTGCTGGTGGGTACAACTGTGGATTACTTCCCTAACATGTCAGTTAGCCTTCTGCTTATGTACCATAGACACTTGGCTCTAAGTTAGAGGTATCCAGCTAGAATCACTTGAGTCCTAAGAGATCCCTGTGTGAATTCTTTAGCAACAGGCATTCACCCTCAACACCGAGAGGAAAACAAGTGCTACCACAGTCTTGGGGGATAGTCATTTGAAACACCTTGACTTGACATTGGAAAGATTTCTCTCAACAGGATTAGAATCATGTCTGGTACTGGAAATATGGTCAGCTTTTTGGAACTAGTAAAGTAGTGAAGTCTTTAAATCAGCCCACTTCATTACAGCATTCTAAGTAATATTCTTATCTCACAACCCCCATCACCCCTCTCTAAAAAACCCATCTGTACTGAAAATGGAGACTGTTGCTGAAAGCCAAAACAGGACCCAATGAAGAGATCAGTGGAAAATGGGAAACCCAGACATCTATACTTATAGCTCTAGAGGCTGTAGCTTAGGGAACATTGCAGAATGGGGTGTTTGAAGGAATGTAAGAGCCAGAAAACCTGAAAGTCTGTTTTGAAATTATCTTTAATACAAATGAATGCAAAAGCACATGATGAAACTATCAATAGACATATTAACATTCAATACTCAAAATTCCATGTGGTTCACCTTTAGATAAAGAACTATGGGCAACTAATGAAAGGCTCAGGGAATTATTAGCTTATTTCAGAAATGTCCTCCTAATGGAGAGTTTAATGCAGATTATTAAACCTGGAAATTATATACATGAATCAAGAAAATAGACTCAAGTTGTATTCATATTTTTATACATACAAATATAACACCTAAACACATACAGAGCAATGTAACAGAGTCTGTAACTTTCAGATTATGAGGGAGGAAAAGGAGGACACAGCTACATAATTCTAATTCAGTAAAATTTTACTATAGTAATAAAAGGATACATTGAGAGCATATGCTAATGACTGTTCAGGATTGCCCATGGCATTATTAATGTGAACTTATGAGTTTCTTCACTAGAGATTTTCTTTAAGATTTCCACATAACAAAATCATATTACAAGTCCTTTCTAGGAAGTCAAATCATGAATAAGGAATTCTTCATGTTTGGATGAAGGTTTCATATTATGAAGAGAGATAGAGTAAGTATACAGTATACTTATATGTGTTTCTGTCTTCAATGTATGGGTGAATTTGTATGATATGTGTGAATGTGTATGTGTTGTGTGTGTGTGTGTGTGTGTGTGTGTGTGTGTGTGTTTGAGTGTGTTTGCATGTGTATATAAGACATGGAGATCATGAGCTTTCTTAGGTTAGAAGACAGCTTCAACCTGTTGGTTTTTTCTCCCATCGTTTTTGACTCAGGGTCTCTTTTGTTCACCACTGAACAACATGTCCTGAATATCTAGCCAAGAATCTTCTACTGATTCCTTTGCCTCTAACTCCCATCTCGAGGTAGAAGCTTCTGGTTTGGAGATATTTGTGTTACAGTGGCAAGATGTTTTAATTGTTTTTAAATTTTTTTATTATTAAAATTCATTCACTTTGTATCCCAGATGTAGCCCTCTCCTCATCTCCTCCCAATCACATCCTCCCTCCCTCTTCTCCCACAATGCTCCTCCCCCAGTTGACTGATAGGAGAGGGACTCCTTCCCTTCCATCTGACTCTAGCCTATCAAGTATCATCTGGACTGGCTGCATTGTCTTCCTCTGTGAACAGGTACAGCTGCACAACCCCCAGGGGGAGGTTATCACAGATCTAGCCACTGAGTTCATGTCAAAGACAACCTCTGCTTCCCTTGCCAGGGAACCCAGTTGTAGGCTGAGCTACCATGGGCTACATCTGAGCCAGGGGTATAGGTTATCTCCATGCACAGTCCTTGGTTTGGGTATTGGTCTTTACAAAGATCCCTGGGCCCAGATTTTTCTGGAACTGTTGCTCTCATTGTGGAGCTCCTGTCCCCTCCAGGTCTTTCTATTTCCCCCTTCTTCCATAAGATTCTGTGCACACAGCCAAAGATATGAGTATCAATATCTGCATTGATACACTGCTGGGTAGAATCTTTCAGAAGCCCTCTGTGGTAGTCTCTGATACTGTTCCCTGTTTTCTCCCACATCTGATGTTCATTCCATTTTCTTTCTGAGTGCAGATTAAGCAAATTCCCTAGTGTCCTCCTTCTTGTTTAGCTTCTTTGGGATTATAGATTTTAGTATATTTATCCTATATGATATGACTAATATCCACTTATAAATGAGTATATACCATTTGTGACTTTCTGCTTCTAAGTTACCGCACTCAGGATAATCTTTTCTAGTTACCACCATTTGCCCGCAATTATCATGTTTTCTTTGTTTTTTAATTGCTGAGTTTGCTCTGTGGAATACTACTCAGCAATTAAAAACAGTGGCAAGTCTTTAAATGTAGGTTTTGATGATCTGAACTCATGTCAGTTACAAAGCTTGTATCTCAATTGCTTTAGAGTTTGAACCATCCTTTCAGGCCATTTTGCACATTCTTACAATTGGAATCTACTTCTAATGTCATGACATGTGATGCTTAATTTTGATTGTTAATGGTGTTTTATCTGGAATCATCTATGATACAGGACTCTAAGCACAAATCTTCTGGATTATTTCAATTACATTACCTTATGTCCATGCTTCTGAGGAATCATCTGGATTAGGTAATCATGGTGAGAAAACTATAACAACTATAATTGGGCTGTGAAATTACAAGCATGATTTCTCGAATGCATAAACAGGAGAAAGCTCAGTGAGTATGAGTCCTCATTGTCCTCTGCTTCTTAACTAGGTAAGCAACTTCACTTGCTGTGACCTCCTGACATCAGACCTTCCCTATAACGATGCCATGAGCCTGCAAACACTGTACCAATTGTATTTCTAATAGAAATAATATTCTAGAGCACCTTTTCACAGCAAAAGGAAACTCACTTAAAAATAATTGTTGTCTAATGCCCGGGTTGAGTCAGGTTTTGTGGTATACCCCCTGAGTTGATTCTTCACCGTTGTGGCTCTTTTGTGGCTATAGTCTGAAAGAATTTGGCCAGATAAATCCTGAGCTTTCATGTATCAAGGCAAACTTAATATGCCATTCTGATGGGACTGTGAAGTTGGATTAATGAATTGATTCCTGTGGACCTATCACATGAATGCAGGTCCCTGAGTAAATAAGATGGAGGAGAAGGCTGTCAAATGGTATTTTTCAAAAACATGTATTACAACAATAGAAGTATTTAATATACAGCATAAATTAAATAGAAGGGAAACATAAATAATAATAAAGTGAAATGGAAAAATATTAGGAATGTATTATAATGAGTGATAAGAGAAAGGGAAAGATGTAGGTAAATGAAACTGTGAGGATTCCATTATTCAGTTTAATAAGAAAATGAAGGGTAGTAAGATCGCTTGGACATTCTGAAATCTTCTTCAGTTATGAAGCTCCACCAGATTATTGATTGTACTGGAGGAGAAAGTTATTTCAACATTCACTGTCAAATAAAACATCAAATAGCACCTTGATTAAAAATATTCTCAGACAACAGATTGGGCACAATTCAGATAAAATGAGTTTTTCAAACTATTTCCACAACTCTATACAGAACATTTCTTATTTTTACAATATATCTGATTTTGAGAGGTGCTAATTGTTGGTTCAGGTATGTTTTAGCCTATTTATCGTTCCTTGCATATTTGCTGTAATGGATCTTGTAAATCCAATAGTTACATAATACTAACCATTTGATAAGATTTATCTCTCATAAGGAATCAAACCAACATTAGTGTTTTTGCAGAAGGATTGCATAGTTTGTTGACATTAGTACAGGGCTTTACCTTCCAGAATGTTTGGGGGATTTTTGAATCAATGCATTTTCTCTAATTGGTATTTCCAAAAGTAATAATTTCAGTATCCAAGATATCCTACAGTTAGACTCAGGGAACAGGAGAAAGGAAGATGAGAAACAAACTAGATAATGTTATGGGAATCTTTCAGGGCCTAATTTAGGAGTATGTCTGTCACACATACATGTATGCATATATGTGTGTACAATCATGTATGTTTGTATGCATATATGTGTGTACAATCATGTATGTTTATATGTGTTTAAGTGTGTACAGATGTAGGTATGCTTATGTTAATATTTATTTTATTAATTACACTTTATTCACTTTGTATCCCCCCCATAAACCCTTCTCTCCTCCCCTCTCGAACCCACCCTCCCTCTCCCTTCTTCACGCATGCCCCTCCCCAAGTCCATGGATAGGGGAGGACCTCCTCTCCTTTCTTCTGATCTTAGTCTATCAGACCACATCAGGTGTGGCTGCATTGTCATATTTTTTTGGCCTGGTAAAGCTGCTGCCCCCTCAGGGGGAGGTGATCAAAGAGCAGGCCAATCAGATTATGTCAGAGGCAGTCCCTCTTCCCATTTCTATGGAACCCACTTGGACACTAAACTGCCATGGGCTACATCTGTGCAGGGGTTTCAGGTTATCTCCAAGCATGGTACTTGGTTGGAGTATGAGTCTCTGGGAAGACTCCTGTGTTCAAATTTCTGGTTCTGTTGCTCTCCTTGAGGAGTTACAGTCCTCTACAGATCTTAGTATTTTCCACTTCTTACATAAGGTTCCATGCACACTGCCCAACAGTTGGCCATAAGTCTCAGTGTCTGCTTTGATAGTCTGCAGGGCAGAGCCTTACAGAGGCTCTCTGTGGCAGGTTCCTAGCTTGTTTCCTGTTTTCTTGTTCTTCTTCTGTCCATCCTCTTTGCCTTTCGGGATGGGGATTGAGCATTTACTGTTGTTTAAAATAAGACTTTTCCCATGCTTTAATATCATAGTGTGTGCCAATACTGCTCTGATACTATTTTCAGTTTTGTGAAATCAGAAGATGATGTCATCTGATTACTAAAACTTCCTGTTACCTGTAGCAACTATCTCCTGAGAAGGAACAGCTGTAATCTTTAATTTTTCAGAATTATCATTAGGAAATTTTTTCTCACTTTCCTCATTGGCAACAGCCTTATCACAAGATTTATCAATAGCAGTTTGTAAACCAGAGGAATTCTTTATGTTATCAACTCTCCTTAGCAAGTCTTTATAAAATGTAGTAGTATCCTCTTCAAAGATCTTTGGAAAATTTTCAATGAGAATTCTCATAAGGGAAACCTGTAAATCAAAAATGCAGAAACAAGGTCCTCTCATTAAACATTGTTTACAAATTTGATATGAGAATCTTGAAATGACAAAAAATTAGTAGTTACTTCATACAGGTATGAACCCATGAAATGACTAAGAATACTATGGGCATGTACTTAATATACAGTCAGTAAAATATGGTCTACAAGGAAAGAAAACGTTTCAATATCCTCACAGCAATGACTGTTTCTGTTTAACTTTTATGTTTCATCCGTGGGTTCACCTAATTATATTCTTGACCAGTCTTTTTAAATTTTTTATTATTTATTTATTACAATTTATTCAAAATGTTCTCTACTGCAGCCCCCTCCCTCTTCTCCTTCTAGTACCACCCACCCTCCCTCTTCTCCCTTTATGCCCTTTTCCAAGTCCCCTCATAGGGGAGGACATCCTCCCAGCTCAGCAGGTAAAATCTAGCTTCCCAACCAAAAATATTTTACAAAAAAATAATTTCATGAATATCACACTTAGATTATTTTCTTATTTTGTGCATAAATAGTTCAGAATACTTATCCTTCTTTGTTTTCATATCTGACAACCTAAAGTAATATATTTGAATAGAACTGTTTATGAAAAGAATATCATTAATAGTGGTTGAGAATATAAAATATATTTACTTGCTCCTTTTTTCCTCAATGTGTCCATAGTGTGTGTCCATAAGTGTGTGGATTTATTTCAGGGTCTTATATTCGATTCCATTGATCCACCAGCCTGTTTCTATGCCAGTACCATGCAGTTTTTACTATTGTTGCTCAATATTAGAGCTTGAGATCAGGGATGGAGATAACTCCAGAAGATCATTTACTGTAGAGAATTGTTTTAGCAATTCTTGGTTTCTTATTGTTCCATGTGAAGGTGAGAATTTTTCTTTCAAGTTCTGTAAAGAATTATGTCAGTAATTTTGTGGGAATTACATTGAGTCTGTAGATTGTTTTTGGTAAGATGGCCATTTTTATTATATTAATCTTGCCAAGCCATGAACATGGGAGTTCATTCCATCTTCTGATATCTTCTTCTAATTATTTGTTCAGAGACTGGATTTTTTTTTTTTTTCATACAAGTGTTTGACTTGCTTGGTTAGGTTCACACCAAGGTACTTTATGTCCTTTGTGGCTTTTTTTTTTTTTTTTTTCAAAAAAAAATCTATTTATTTATTTATTTATTTATTTTTTTTTTTTAAATTTTTCATCAATTACACTTTATTCATTCTGCATCCCCCCATAAGCCCCTCCCTCCTCCCCTCCCGATCCCACCCTCCCTCCTCCCTCTGCATGCATGCCACTCCCCAAGTCCACTGATAGGGGAGGTTCTCCTCTCCTTTCTGATCTTAGTCTATCAGTTCACATCAAACGTGGCTGCATTGTCCTCTACTATGGCCTGGTAAGGCTTCTTCCCCCCAGGGGGAGGTGATCAAAGAGCAGGCCAATCAGATTATGTCAGAGGCAGTCCCTCTTCACATTAGTATATAACCCAATTGGACTCTGAACTGCCCTGGGCTACATCTGTGCAGGGGTCCTGGGTTATCTCTATGAATAGTCCTTGGTTGGAGTATGAGTCTCTGGGAAGTTCCCTGTGTTCAAATTTTCTTGTTCTGTTGCTCTCCTTGTGGAGACCCTGTCCTCTCCAGCTCTTACTATTTCCCAGTTCTTACATAAAATTCCATTCACTCTGCCCAACAGTTGCCCATCAGGCTCAGCATCTGCTTGATAGTCTGTAGGGCAGAGGCTTTCAGAGGCCCTCTGTGGTAGGTTCCTAGGTTGTTTCCTGTTTTCTTCTTCTTCTGATGTCCATCCTCTTTGCCTTTCTGGATGGGGATTGGACATTTTAGTTAGGGTCTTCTCTCTTGCTTAGTTTCTTTAGATGCACAGATTTTAGTGGGTTTGTCCTATGTTGTATGTCTATATGAGTGAGTATATACCATGTGTGTCTTTTTGCTTCTGGGACAACTCACTCAGGATGATCCTTTCCAGATCCCAACATTTACCTGCAAATTTCATGATTTCCTTATTTTTCATTGCTGAGTAATAATCCATTGTGTAGATGTACCACAATTTCTGCATCCATTCTTCAGTTGAGGGGCATCTGGGTTTTTTCCAGCTTCTGGCTATTACAAATAAAGCTGCTACAAACATGGTTGAGCAAATGTCCTTTATTATGTACTTGAGCCTCTTTTGGATATATGCCCAGTAGTGGTATGGCTGGATCTTGAGGAAGCACTATTCCTAGTTGTCTGAGAAAGCGCCAGATTGATTTCCAGAGTGGTTGTACAAGTTTACATTCCCACCAGCAGTGGAGAAGGGTTCCCCTTTCTCCACAACCTCTCCATCATGTGTTGTCACTTGAGTTTTTCAACTTGGCCATACTCATGGGTGTAATGTGAAATCTCAGGGTTGTTTTGATTTGCATTAGCCTAATGGCTAGTGAGGTTGAGCATTTCTTTAAGTGCTTCTCTGCCATTCGGTATTCCTCTACAGAGAATTCTCTGTTTAGCTCTGTTCCCCATTTTTTAAGTGGATTACTTGGTTTGCTGCTTTTCAGCTTCTTTAGTTCTTTATATATACTGGATATGAGCCCTCTGTCAGATAAAGGGTTGGTGAAGATTCTTTCCCAATCTGTAGGCGGTCGCTTTGTTTTGATGACAGTGTCCTTTCCTTTACAGAAGCTTTTCAGTTTCATGAAGTCCCATTTATTGATTGTTGCTCTTAGAGCCTGTGCTGTTGGTGTTCTGTTCAGGAAGTTTTCTCCTGTACCAATGAGTTCTAGGGTATTTCCCACTTTTTTTTTTCAAGCCGATTTAATGTTTCTGGTTTTATGTTGAGGTCTTTGATCAACTTGGACTTCAGTTTTATGCAGGGTGATAAGTATGGATCTATTTTCATTTTTCTACATGTAGACATCCAGTTGGACCAGCACCATTTGTTGAAGATGCTATCTTTTTTCCATTGAATGGTTTTGGCGTCTTTGTGAAAGATCAGGTGTCCATAAGTGTGTGGGTTTATTTCTGGGTCCTCTGTTCAGTTCCATTGATCCACCATTCTGTTTCTATGCCAGTACCATGCAGTTTTTAAAACTGTTGCTCTATAGTACAACTTAAGATCAGGGATGGAGATACCTCCAGAAGATCTTTTATTGTAGAGGATTGTTTTAGCAATTCTGGGTTTCTTGTTATTCCATATGAAGTTGAGAATTTTTCTTTCCAGGTCTGTAAAGAATTGTGTTGGTAATTTGATGGGCATTGCATTGAATCTGTAGATTGCTTTTGGTAAGATGGCCATTTTTACTATGTTAATCTTGCCAAGGCATGAGCATGGAAGATCTTTCCATCTTCTGATATCTTCTTCTAATTCTTTCTTCAGAGACTTGAAATTTTTTTTCATACAAGTGTTTGACTTCCTTGGTTAGGGTTACTCCGAGGTACCTTATGTCATTTGTGGCTATTGTGAAGGGTTTTGTTTCCCTAATTTCATTCTCAGCCCTTTTGTCTTTTGTATACAGGAGGGCTACTGATTTTTTTGAGTTAATTTTGTATCCGGCCACTTTGCTGAAGGTGTTTATCAGCTGTAGGAGTTCTCTGGTAGAGTTTTTGGGGTCACTCACGTATACTATCATATCATCTGCAAATAGTGATAATTTGACTTCTTTTTGTCCAATTTGTATCCCCTTGATCTCCTTCAACTGTCTTATTGCTCTAGCAAGGACTTCCAGCACTATGTTGAAGAGATATGGAGAAAGTGGGTAGCCTTGTCTTGTCCCTGATTTTAGTGGAATTGCTTTAAGTTTCTCTCCGTTCAGTTTGATGTTGGCTATAGGCTTGCTGTATATCGCCTTTACTATGTTTAGGTATGTGCCTTGTATCCCTGATCTCTCCAATACTTTAAACATGAATGGATTTTGGATTTTGTCAAATGTTTTTTTAGCATCTAGGGAGATTATCATGTGTTTTTTTTCTTTCAGTTTGTTAATATGGTGGATCACATTGATGGATTTCCGTATGTTGAACCACCCCTGCATACCTGGGATGAAGCCTACTTGGTCATAGTGGATAATATCTTTGATGTGTTCTTGGATTCAGTTCACAAGTATTTTATTAAGTATTTTTGCATCAATGTTCATAAGGGAGATTGGCCTGAAATTCTCTTTCTTTGTTGAGTCTTTGTGAGGTTTAGGTACCAAGGTGACTGTGGCTTCATAGAATAAGTTTGGTAATGTTCCTTCTGTTTCTATTTTGTGGAATAGTTTGAAGAGAATTGGTGTTAGCTCTTCTTTGAAGGTCTGGTAGAATTCTGCGATGAAGCCATCTGGTCCTGGGCTTTTTTTGGATGGGAGACTTTTGATGACCGCTTCTATTTCTTTTGGGGATATAGGACTATTTAGTTGATTTACCTGGTCCTGATTCAGCTTTGGTAAGTCAAATCTATCAAGAAAATTGTCCATTTCATTTAGATTGTCAAATTTTGTGGCATATAGACTTTTGAAGTAAGTTCTAATGATTGTTTGGATTTCCTCAGTATCTGTAGTTATATCCCCCTTTTCATTTCTGATTTTGTTGATTTGGGTGGTGTCTCTCTGCCTTTTAGTTAGCTTGGCTAAGGGTTTGTAGATCTTGTTGATTTTCTCAAAGAACCAGCTCTTGGTTTCATTGATTCTTTGAATTGTTTTATTTGTTTCCAATTGATTGATTTCAGCCCTGAGTTTGATTATTTCCAGCCGTCTACTCCTTCTTGGTGTGTCTGCTTCTTCTTTTTCTAGGGTTTTTAAGTGAGCCATTAAGGTGCTTGAATGAGCTGTCTCGAATTTCTTCTTGAAGGCACTTAGTGCTATGAACTTTCCTCTTAGCACTGCTTTCATTGTGTCCCACAAGTTTGGGTATGTTGTGTCTTCATTTTCATTGATTTCTAGAAAGACTTTAATTTCTTTCTTTATTTCTTCCCTGACCCAGCTGTCATTTATTAACAAGTTGTTCAGTTTCCATGTGTGTGTAGGCTTTTTGCCATTTCTGTTATTGTTGAGGTCCAACTTTATTCCATGGTGATCAGACAAGATACAAGGGATTATTTCAATCTTCTTGTATCTGTTTAGGCTTGCTTTGTGACCAGGTATATGGTCTATTTTGGAGAAGGTTCCATGTGGTGCTGAGAAGAAGGTAAATTCTTTTGTGTTTGGGTGTAAAGTTCTGTAAATGTCTGTTAGGTCCATTTGATTCATGACCTCTGTCAGAGACATTGTTTCTTTGTTTAATTTCTGTTTTGTTGAACTGTCCTTTGTTGAGAGTGCGGTGTTGAAGTCTCCCACTATTAATGTGTGGGGATCTATATGTGCTTTAAATTTTATCAATGTTTCTTTAACAAATGTGGGTGCTCTTGTATTTGGGGCATAGATGTTCAGGATTGTGATGTCTTCCTGGTGGAATTTTCCCTTGATGAGTATGAAGTGTCCTTCTCCATCTCTTTTTATTAATTTTGGTTGAAAGTCTATTTTATCCGATATTAGAATGGCTACTCCTGCTTGCTTCTTGGGTCCGTTTGCTTGGAAAGTCGTCTTCCAACCCTTTACCCTCAGGTAATGTCTATCTTTGTGTTTTAGGTGTGTTTCTTGTATGCAACAAATTGCTGGGTTTTGTTTACGTATCCATTCTGTTAAGCTGTGTCTTTTTATTGGAGAGTTGAGTCCATTGATGTTGAGAGAGATTAATGTCCAGTGGCTGCTAGATCCCTTGATTTTGATGTTGGCTGTGGTCATCAGGTTGTGTGCTTGGTTGCTTTTTGTTTTACTGAAGTGAGGTTATTTATTTCCTGTGTTTTCTTGAATGTAGGTAGTTTTCCTGGGTTATATTTTCCCTTCTAGTGTCTTCTGTAATGCTGGATTTGTTTGTAGGTATTGTTGAAATTTGTTTTTGTCATTGAATATCTTGTTTTCTCCATCTATGAGGACTGAGAGTTTTGCGGGTTATAGTAGCCTGGGCTGACATCTGTGTTCTCTTAGGGTCTGCATGATATCCGTCCAGGCCCTTCTGGCTTTCATAGTCTCTGTTGAAAAGTCAGGTATGATTCTAATGGGTTTGCCATTATATGTTACTGGCCTTTTTCCCTTGCAGCTTTTAGGTATTTTTTCTTTGTTTTGTATACTTACTGTTTTGATTATTATGTGGCGGGAGGATTTTCTTTTCTGGTCAAATTTGTTGGGTGTTCTGTAGGCCTCATGTATTCTAATTGGCCTCTCCTTTATCTTGGGGAAATTTACTTCAATGATTTTGTTGAAAATATTTTCTGGGTCTTGGAGAAGGGAGTCTTCTTTTTCCTCTATACCTATTATTCTTAGGTTTTGTCTTTTCATATTGTCTTGGATTTCTTGGACGGTCTGTGTCAGGAATTTTTCGGATTTAACATTTTCTTTGACAGATACATCGATTTCTTCTATTGTATCTTCTACACCTGAGATTGTTTCTTCCATCTCTTGTAGTCTGTTGGTTATGCTTACCTCTGTAGTTCCTATTTTCTTCCCTAGATTCTTCCTTTCCAGTATTTCCTCCATTTGTGTTTTCTTTAATTTTTCCAATTCTATCTTCAGGTCTTGAGTTGTTTGTTTACTTCCTTCACCTGTCTGATTGTACTTTCCTGTTTTTCTTTTAGTTCCTTCAACTCTGTTTCTTTCATTTCATTCAGTGCTTTAAGCATTTCCTTTCTAAAGGCCATAAACTGTTTGGCTGCATCTTCCTCTATTTCTTTACGGATGGCAATATTCTGTTTGAGTTTATCTTCCTCTATGTCTTTACGTATCTTATTTGTTTCCTCTGTTATCATCTTCATGAGCATAGTTGTTAGGTCATCTTCTTGGATTTCAGTTATGCTGGGGTGTCCAGGGCTACTTGCCCCTGTGTAACTGGGTTCTGGAGATGCCATATTGCTCTGTCTTTTGTAGTTTGAGCTTTTACGCTGGCCTCTACCCATTGTGCTATCTTAGGTGTTTGGGGTTATTTTCTGGTGGTTCCTGGGGATCCTGTGGAGGAGAGAATCCCCTTTGCAGAAAGCTGTTTTTTCCTGAAGGATGTCTTCTCAGCTTTTTGCGTATAGTTCCTGGATGGCTGGTGTTTTTTCAGGAGTTGCTCACCTCAGGGATATAGACCTGAGCGGTAACTGTGGTCTTTGTTAGTTGA
>JAEOAE010002268.1:0-21897 GCA_036365155.1 Meriones psammophilus
AAGTGTTATCTTGAACTGTATGGCACAGAAACAAGTTTCCATCAAAATAAGAGAAACGCAAAGCAAAAAACTTTGTAAACTAATTCACATACATGTCGCCTGTTCAATTATTATAACAGGAAAACTGAAAAGTGATATATCTTGACTGTACAGCACAGAAACTAGTTTCCAACAGAAGAACAGAAATGCAAAGCACTACTTTGTAAACTAAATCACATGTGTGTTGCTCACTCAATTAGGAATACAGGGAAACTGAAAAGCAATAAATAAAAATGTAAGGCAAAGAAACGAATTTTTCATAGAAAGAACGGAAACGCACAGCACAACTTTGTAAACTAATTCACATTCGTGTCTCCTGTTCAATTATTATAACAGGAAAACTGAAAAGTGCTATAACCTTACCAAAAACAATAAACCCTACCCTAACCCTAACCCTAACCCTAAGCCCCTAACCCAAACCCTAACTCTAACCCTAACTTGTTCCTAACAGGAACAAGTTTCCAACGAAAGAACAGAAACGCAAAGCACTACTTTTTAAACTATATCATATGTGTGCCACTCGCTCAATTAGGAATACAGAAAAACTGAAAAGTGATATAATGCACTGTACAGCACAAGAACAAGTTTCAAACAAAAGAACAGAAAAGGAAAACTACTTTTAAACGGAATCACATGTGTGTCACTCGCTCAATTAGGTATAAAGGAAAACTGAAAAGTGTTATCTCCCACTGTACGGCACAGAAACAAGTTTCCATCGAAAGAAGAGAAACACAAAGCACAACTTTTTAAACTAATTCACATACATGTTGCCCGTTCAATTATTATAACAGGAAAACTGAAAAATGATATATCACACTGCACAGCACAGAAACAAGTTTCCAACAGAAGAACAGAAACGCAAAGCACTACTTTGTAAACTAATTCACATGTGTGTCGCTCACTCAATTAGGAATACAGGGAAACTGAAAAGCAATATATGGAAATTATGGCAAAGAAACAAGTTTTCATCAAAAGAACAGAAACGCAAAGCACAACTTTGTAAACTAATTCACATACGTGTTGCCCGTTCAATTCTTATAACAGGAAAACTGAAAAGTGTTATCTCGCACTGTACATCACAGAAACAAGTTTCCATCGAAAGAAAAGACACCCAAAGCACAATTTTGTAAACTAATTCACATAAGGTTTGCCAGTTCAATTATTATAAAAGGAAAACTGAAAAGTGATATATACGTAATTGTACAGCACGGGAACAAGTTTCCATCTAAAGAACAGAAACATAAAGCACAACTTTGTAAACTAATTCACATACATGTGCCCGTTCATTTATTATAACAGGAAAACTGAAAAGTGATATATCACACTGTACAGCACAGAAACAAGTTTCCAACAGAAGAACAGAAACGCAAAGCACTACTTTGTAAACTAATTCACATGTGTGTTGCTCGCTCTATTAGGAATACAGGAAAACTGAAAAGCTATATATCAAAATGTACACAAAGAAAGAAGTTTTCATCGAAAGAACAGAAACGCAAAGCACAACTTTGTAAACTAATTCACATTCGTGTCGCCTCTTCAATCATTATAACAGGAAAACTGAAAAATTATATATCCAACTGTACAGCACAGGAACATGTTTCCATCGAAAGAACAGAAAGGCAAAGCACAACTTTGTAAACTAATTCACATACGTGTTGCCTGTTCAATTAATATAACAGGAAAACTGAAAAGTGATATATCACACTGTAAAGCACAGAAACAAGTTTCCAACAGAAGAACAGAAACGCAAAGCACTACTTTGTAATCTAAATCACAGGTGTGTTGATCGCTCAATTAGGAATACAGGGAAACTGAAAAGCGATATTTCGAAATGTACGGCAAAGAAATAAGTTTTCATCGAAAGAACAGAAACGCAAAGCACAACTTTGTAAACTAATTCTCATTCATGTTGCCTGTTCAATTATTATAACAGGAAAACTGAAATGTGATATAACCCTAACCCTAACTCTAAGCCCCTAACTCTAACCCTAACCCTAACCCAAACCCTAACCCTAACACCTAACCCTAACGCTAACCCTAACCCTTTCCATAACCCTACTCTAACCCTAACCCTAACCCTAACCCTAACCTAACCCTAACCCTAACCCTAACCCTTACTTGTTCCTAACAGGAACAAGTTTCCAACGTAAGAACATAAACGCAAAGCACAACATTGTAAACTAAATCACATGTGTGCCACGCTCTCAATTAGGAATACAGGAAAACTGAAAAGAGATATTACGCACTGTACAGCACAGCAACAAGTTTCGAACGAAAGAACAGAAAAGCAAAGCACTACTTTTAAACGGAATCACATGTGTGTCGCTCGCGCAATTAGGAATACAGGAAACTGAAAAGTGTTATCTTGAACTGTATGGCACAGAAACAAGTTTCCATCAAAATAAGAGAAACGCAAAGCAAAACTTTGTAAACTAATTCACATACATGTCGCCCGTTCAATTATTATAACAGGAAAACTGAAAAGTGATATATCGCACTGTACAGCACAGAAACTAGTTTCCAACAGAAGAACAGAAATGCAAAGCACTACTTTGTAAACTAAATCACATGTGTGTTGCTCACTCAATTAGGAATACAGGGAAACTGAAAAGCAATAAATCGAAATGTAAGGCAAAGAAACGAATTTTCATAGAAAGAACGGAAACGCACAGCACAACTTTGTAAACTAATTCACATTCGTGTCTCCTGTTCAATTATTATAACAGGAAAACTGAAAAGTGCTATAACCCTAACCAAACAATAAACCCCTACCCCTAACCCTAACCCTAACCCTAAGCCCCTAACCCAAACCCTAACTCTAACCCTAACTTGTTCCTAACAGGAACAAGTTTCCAACGAAAGAACAGAAACGCAAAGCACTACTTTTTAAACTATATCATATGTGTGCCACTCGCTCAATTAGGAATACAGGAAAACTGAAAAGTGATATAATGCACTGTACAGCACAAGAACAAGTTTCAAACAAAAGAACAGAAAAGGAAAGCACTACTTTTAAACGGAATCACATGTGTGTCACTCGCTCAATTAGGTATACAGGAAAACTGAAAAGTGTTATCTCCCACTGTACGGCACAGAAACAAGTTTCCATCGAAAGAAGAGAAACACAAAGCACAACTTTTTAAACTAATTCACATACATGTTGCCCGTTCAATTATTATAACAGGAAAACTGAAAAATGATATATCACACTGCACAGCACAGAAACAAGTTTCCAACAGAAGAACAGAAACGCAAAGCACTACTTTGTAAACTAATTCACATGTGTGTCGCTCACTCAATTAGGAATACAGGGAAACTGAAAAGAGATATATCGAAATATATGGCAAAGAAACAAGTTTTCATCGAAAGAACAGAAACACAAAGCACAACATTGTAAACTAATTCACATTCGTGTCGCCTGTTCAATTATTATGACAGGAAAACTGAAAAGTGATATAACCTAATCCTAACCTAAGCCCCTAACCCTAACCCTAAACCTAACCCAAAACCCTAACCCTAAACCTAACCCTAACCCTAACCCTAACTTGTTGTTACTAACAGGAACAAGTTTCCAACGAAAGAACGTAAACGCAAAGCACTACTTTGTAAACTAAATCACATGTGTGTTTCTCGCTCAATTAGGAATACAGGAAAACTGAAAAGTGTTATCTCGCACTTTATGGCACAGAAACAAGTTTCCATCGAAAGAACAGAAACGCAAAGCACAACTTTGTAAACATATTCATATACGTATCGCCCATTCAATTATTATAACAGGAAAACTGAAAAGTGATATATCACACTGTACAGCACAGAAACAAGTTTCCAAAAGAAGAACATAAACACAAAGCACTACTTTGTAAACTAAATCACATTTGTGTCGCTCACTCAATTATGAATACAGGGAAACTGAAAAGCAATAAATCGAAATGTACGACAAAGAAACAAGTTTTCCTCGAAAGAACAGAAATGCAAAGCACAACTTTGTACACTAATTCACATATGTGTCGCCCATTCAATTATTATAATAGGAAAACTGAAAAGTGATATAACGAACTTTAAAGCACAGGAACCTGCTTCCATCAAAAGAACAGAAATGAAAAGCACAACTTTGTAAACTAATTCATATTCGTGTCGCCTGTTCAATTATTATAACAGGAAAACTGAAAAGTGGTATAACCATAATCCTAACCCTAAGCCCCTAACCCTACCCCTAAACCTAACCCTAACACTAACCCTAACCCCTAACCCTAACCCTAATCCTAAGCCTACCCTAACCCTAACTCTACCCCTAACCCTAAACCTAACTCTAAGCCCCTAACCCTAACCCTAACCCTAACCCTAAGACCCTAACCCTAACCCTAACAATAACTTGTTCCTAACACGAACAAGTTTCCAAGGAAAGAACAGAAACGCAAAGCACTACTCTGTAAACTAAATCCCATGTGTGCCACTCGCTTAATTAGGAATACAGGAAAACTTAAAAGTGATATAACGCACTGTACAGGACAGGAACAAGTTTCGACAAAAGAAAGGAAAGAAAAGCACTACTTTTAAACGGAATCACATCTGTGTCGCTCGCTCCATTAGGAATACAGGAAAACTTAAAAGTGTTATCTCACTCTGTATGGCACAGAAACAAGTTTCCATCGAAAGAAGAGAAATGCAAAGCACAACTTTGTAAACTAATTCAAATACCTTTTCGCCCGTTCAATTATTATAACAGGAAAACTGAAAAGTGATATATCACACTGTACAGCACAGAAACAAGTTTCCAACAGAAGAACAGAAACACAAAGCACAACTTTGTAAACTAAATCACATGTGTGTCGCTCACTCAATTAGGAATACAGGGAAACTGAAAAGCAATATATGGAAATTATGGCAAAGAAACAAGTTTTCATCAAAAGAACAGAAACGCAAAGCACAACTTTGTAAACTAATTCACATACGTGTTGCCCGTTCAATTCTTATAACAGGAAAACTGAAAAGTGTTATCTCGCACTGTACATCACAGAAACAAGTTTCCATCGAAAGAAAAGACACCCAAAGCACAATTTTGTAAACTAATTCACATAAGGTTTGCCAGTTCAATTATTATAAAAGGAAAACTGAAAAGTGATATATACGCTTTGTACAGCACGGGAACAAGTTTCCATCTAAAGAACAGAAACGCAAAGCACAACTTTGTAAACTAATTCACATACATGTGCCCGTTCATTTATTATAACAGGAAAACTGAAAAGTGATATATCACACTGTACAGCACAGAAACAAGTTTCCAACAGAAGAACAGAAACGCAAAGCACTACTTTGTAAACTAATTCACATGTGTGTTGCTCGCTCTATTAGGAATACAGGAAAACTGAAAAGCTATATATCAAAATGTACACAAAGAAAGAAGTTTTCATCGAAAGAACAGAAAGGCAAAGCACGACTTTGTAAACTAATTCACATTCGTGTTGCCTATTCAATTATTATAACAGGAAAACTGAAAAGTGATATAACCCTAACCCTAACCCTAAGCCCCTAACCCTATCACTAACCCTAACCTTAACCCCTAATCCTAACCCTAACCCTAACACTAACCCTACCTAACCCTAACCCTAATCCTAACCTAAACCTAACCCTAACTTGTTCCTAACAGGAACAAGTTTCCAACAAAAGAAAATAAATGCAAAGCACTACTTTGTAAACTAAATCACATGTGTGCAACTCACTCAATTAGGAATACAGGAAACCTGAAAAGTGATATACCGCACTGTACAGCACAGGAACAAGTTTCGAACTAAAGTACAGAAAAACAAAGCACTACCTTTAAACGGAATCACATGTGTGTCGCTCGCTCAATTAGGAATACAGGAAAACTGAAAAGTGTTACCTCTTACTGTAAGGCACAGAAAGAAGTTTCCATCGAAAGAACAGAAATGCAAAGCACAACTTTGTAAACTAATTCACATACGTGTCGTCCATTCAATTATTATAACAGGGAAAATGAAAAGTGATACATCACACTGTACAGCACAGAAACAAGTTTCCAACAGAAGAACAGAAACACAAAGCACTACTTTGTAAACTAAATCACATGTGTGTCGCTCACTCAATTAGGAATACAGGGAAACTGAAAAGCAATATATGGAAATTATGGCAAAGAAACAAGTTTTCATCAAAAGAACAGAAACGCAAAGCACAACTTTGTAAACTAATTCACATACGTGTTGCCCGTTCAATTCTTATAACAGGAAAACTGAAAAGTGTTATCTCGCACTGTACATCACAGAAACAAGTTTCCATCGAAAGAAAAGACACCCAAAGCACAATTTTGTAAACTAATTCACATAAGGTTTGCCAGTTCAATTATTATAAAAGGAAAACTGAAAAGTGATATATACGAATTGTACAGCACGGGAACAAGTTTCCATCTAAAGAACAGAAACGCAAAGCACAACTTTGTAAACTAATTCACATACATGTGCCCGTTCATTTATTATAACAGGAAAACTGAAAAGTGATATATCACACTGTACAGGAAACAAGTTTCCAACAGAAGAACAGAAACGCAAAGCACTACTTTGTAAACTAATTCACATGTGTGTCGCTCAAAAATTAGGAATAGAGGAAAACTGAAAAGTGATATATCGCATTGTACCGCACAGGAACAAGTTTCCGAATGAAAGAACAGGAAAGCAAAGCACTACTTTTAAACAGAATCACATGTGTATCACTCGCTCAATTAGGAATACAGGAAATCAGAAAGGCGATATATATCGAAATGTAAGGCAAACAAACAAGTTTTCATAGAAAGAACAGAAACACAAAGCACAACTTTATAAACTAATTCACATTCGTGTTGCCTGTTCAATTATTATAACGGGAAAACTGAAAAGTGATATAACCCTAACCCTAACCCTAAGCCCCTAACCCTATCACTAACCCTAACCTTAACCCCTAATCCTAACCCTAACCCTAACACTAACCCTAAACCTAACCCTAACTTGTTCCTAACAGGAACAAGTTTCCAACAAAAGAAAATAAATGCAAAGCACTACTTTGTAAACTAAATCACATGTGTGCAACTCACTCAATTAGGAATACAGGAAACCTGAAAAGTGATATACTGCACTGTACAGCACAGGAACAAGTTTCAAACTAAAGTACAGAAAAACAAAGCACTACCTTTAAACGGAATCACATGTGTGTCGCACGCTCAATTAGGAATACAGGAAAACTGAAAAGTGTTACCTCTTACTGTAAGGCACAGAAAGAAGTTTCCATCGAAAGAACGGAAATGCAAAGCACAACTTTGTAAACTAATTCACATACGTGTCGTCCATTCAATTATTATAACAGGGAAAATGAAAAGTGATACATCACACTGTACAGCACAGAAACAAGTTTCCAACAGAAGAACAGAAACGCAAAGCACTACTTTGTAAACTAAATCACATGTGTGTTGCTCACTCAATTAGGAATACAGGAAAACTGAAGAGCGATATATCGAAATGTACAGCAAAGAAACAAGTTTTCATCGCAAGAACAGAAATGCAAAGCACAACTTTGTAAACTAATTCACATTTGTGTCGCCTGTTCAATTTGTATAACAGGAAAACTGAAAAGTGATATAACCCTAACCCTAACCCTAATAACCTAACCCTAACCCTAACCCTAACCCTAACCTAACCCTAACCCTAACCCTAACCGTAACCTAACCCCTAACCCTAACCCTAACCCTAACCATAACCCTACCCATAAACGTAACCCTAACTTGTTCCTAATATTAACAAATTTCCAACGAAAGAACATAAATGCAAAGCACTACTTTGTAAACTAAATCACATGTGTGCCACTTGATCAATTAGGAATACAGGAAAACTGAAAAGTGATATATCGAAATGTAGGGCAAATAAACAAATTTTCATCGAAAGAACAGAAACACAAAGCACAACTTTATAAACTAATTCACATACGTGTCGCCTGTTCAATTATTATAACAGGAAAACTGAAAAGTGATATATGTAACTGTACAGCACAGGAACAAGTTTCCATCGAAAGAAATGAAAGCATAAAGCAGAACTTTGTAACCTAATTCACAAACGTGTCACCTGTTCATTTAATATTACAGGAAAACTGAGAAGTGATATATCACACTGTACAGTACAGAAACAAGTTTCCAACAGAAGAACAGAAATAAAAAGCACTGAAAGACTCGATGGGTGTCTTCCATCAGAGACCCCCCTCCCAAGGATCAACGAGACCAGATGTTCGGCTGCAAACAGCAAGAGGCTTTATTTTGATACACGGGTACCTGGGGCGACAAAGTCTCTCGGAAGACTTGTGCGCCCCCTGAGTGGAAAGCTGGGCTTTTTATAGGGTCTCAGAGCAAAAGCACAGGTACAGAAGCGAGAAGCATAGTTACAGGGAGCTGATTGGTACATTTAAATGAGACCACAACTTGAGTCAGAGTTTGGCAGGGACACCATGATATCAGGAACTGGGTGGTCGGAAAGGTCATGATGGCTCTCAATCTTGGGACTGCCACCTGTTGTTTGTCTTAGGGCCCCTATCTCAGCTGGAACAGTCTCACAAACTTCTCATATGCGTGGTCAGCACAAATTGATTTTTGGCTCAACTGGGGCAGCCTGACCTCAGATATCCCCAGCAGCTGGGTCTCTTCAGCTAGTTCCCTCCCTAGCCCACAGAGTTTCTCAAAACAGTGGTATCCTTCAGAGTTTCTCAAAACAGTGCTGTACAAAATGACATTAACTATTAGCTGCTTCTAACTTTTGGTGAGGAGGGGGTCTTTCATTCCCCCCTTTTTCTTCTAACTTAGAATGGAATCTTTCATTCTCGGGCCTAGGGAGAGTTTATTTCTGTCTCCTGCTGTTTAAACTGATTATACTGCTGGGTTAACGCCAACGCTTGTATGACAGAGAGCCGGTGGCTTCATTGAATCAACTCTCGTACCAGCTTCGTCCTGACTCAAAGAACTGCTGTCTCTGTCTGAGTCTTCCTTTAAGCCAAGGAGAATTATTACAGGGTCTCTCTAGGCTTTTAGCCCAGTTGCTGCAGTATTAGTGTCCATTTCAGCTAAGCAGATGCCCAAGATAATAGCTAATGCCAGGGAGCCGCTTTTGACTTAGCATTTCAGCCTGCTAGGGGGGATTTGGGCATAGTTCCGTCTTCTGGAGCTTCTTCGAGCTGACCATTGGACCGTAGGCATCAGGGGCTAGGAAGGCTGAAATGCCAGTCAAAGGCTGGGCAATAAGGGAGTCCCAAGCATCTGGTTCATTGATCCACCCGAAGTGGCAGGGAGCAATCATGTCAGTTTCCAGGAAGTCCAGATCTCAGCTTGCAGTCCACAGCTGATGCCAGAACAGAGTCAAAAAGGTGAAAATCTGCTGAGACAAATTCAGACTAGAGACAGAAGTTAAGATTTGTCTGTTAAATGGAAAAAGTGAGATATCCCAACACCAGGGAAAAACTCTTCTGGGATCCATTTGAGCTATGCCAGATCTAGGTCTTATGACCTTTTGATTTTTATAAACTCATATAAATTTTTGGTATCAGAAAAGTAACATTTCAGCAAATCTAATACAGCAACCTTTTGAGAGTAACAGATAAAAACTATATCCAACAGTATTGGTACCAGTCAGCTGTTTGTTTTATATCTTTTATAAACAACTTAAGTGTGTCCATGTGGCAGCCTTTTTGGAGTTAACGGCATCTGAGCAGCGGAACTCAGCTTCTTGGCTATTTTTCAAAGTCCAGTCTCTCACAGACTGACCTTGGTGGTCTTACAGTGGACTGCTCTGACCCTGAGAAACTCCGTGCAACCATAGTAACCAGACAGCAGGCTCTGTGCAACCTTGAGTAAACCCTCCTATATTTTGGCTAAGTAAGATTGCCTGCGTGAGAAACTGCTTGTACTTTTTTTTTTTTTTTTTTTTACTTAAGTGTTAACCTGACGTCCATTAAATTGATACTTTGATCAGTATGTAGACCAACATTTTTTTAGATTTTTATAACCTGAACTCCTATATCCTCAGACCCTATATAAACCTTATATATTTTTTAACTATTAATATAAGACATTGGCAACTTATGTAAAAGCCTGTGAGCAGGGCAAACCTGTTTTGTTTGGCTTTTTTTTATACAAAATATATAGTACCCAGTAGTTTTAACTAACTAATGAACTGTCCAATGAGCTGATAGTGAACCTAACTGTCTACTCTTTAACTGCCAAGTTACTGTTAACTAAGCCTAGCCTTTTAGCCTAGCTGTCAATGTGATCAGAGACCTGAGAAGGATAAATTATGAGCTAAGTACCAATCAAAATGACAGAGATGACTAGTTAGTCCATTACCTAGGCAGTGTCCCTGGCTCCTATGTTCTCCTGGCTTTTTGAGCAGAGGCAGTCCAGCCATCAGGCATAGAGGATGAGAAACTGCTGCTGTGGAAAGAGGAACAGGAGAGATTGACCTCACCTTGCCTCTCACAATGTGAGACAATGGCTCTTCAGGTGTCCCGGCTTTGTCCACAGTTTAGGCTGGGCCCTAGCAGTGGGCCAGTTGGGGCAGTATTGCCCAGTGGTTAGCATACCACAATCCAGAGTTGCAGTCATCTGTCGTTGTCCAAATCTTCTCGGAGACCTTGGGGAGCTACTGCCAGGATTTTGGGACTTTCTGCCACAATAAACTTACATATGTTAAAATGCCATATTCATCAGATCTCTGATAAGCTTGAGGGCCAGCATATCTGAGTTACTCTTTGTTTTTATCATCTGTTTTAAACTGTGTCCTATAAAACAGAATGCTATTTAATACAGTTCTAGCATATTTCTGAGATGCATGTTTTAGAACTATATATTTTAAGACAAATAGGCAAACTGTATGGTTACCCATCCTAGGCTTAACCTTAAAAAAACTTGAACAAGGAGACTAGGTAAGGCTCAACTGCAGTATTTAGCATGACTTTAAATCTGCTCTTTCTGAACTAAAATGAAAGCAAACCTTTTAATCTGATACAGTTCATAGAAAGGCTAGCAAATCTTGCTACTCCTACCACTTGCATTAAAATTAAACAGTAAAAAGCTTTCGCACTTAACACTGATATGACTATACATAACTGAGATACCTGAACAAAATGGTGGCAAACTCATAGTTTTGCCCTCTTTATCTCTGAACCAGTATGGCGGCTGGCCACGTGTAACTGAACTCAGCTGGAAGTCCTAAACAAATATGGCAGCAAAACTACAGCTTTATGTGCTCTCTATCCCTGAACCATCATGGCAGCTAGCCATGTGTTATCACAGGCTATGACTGACAATACCAAAAATAGCCATTAGGTGCTGTTGATGATACAGCAAACACTGTGGAGCATCCATAATCCCCCACAAGCAAAAGTTCCCAGTGATCAAACAAGCTTTAGAAGAATTACTTTAGCCATACCAAACCTATCAGCTAGCTCTCTGGCTTTTTATAACACATCCACTAACCTTCTGCAACATTCTATCTACCTTCAGGTTCCTAGGTTTCTTTTTCTGGCTTAACCAGACATGCTTACTTTCTTGCTTTCTTTTCTGCTTTTCAGACAACATAAAAACTCTCATTAAAATCCTTTCCATTTTGACATAATCCTGCAGAAGCCCAGAGTCTATGTACGATTTGCTTTCTATACATTACTATAAAGAGGAGTTTTGAAACTGCCATTTTTTAAAATAACTTTTCTGTAGTGGATAAGATGATCACAAATCAGCTTAACAAACAAACAGCTCTCCACAAGATACATTTTAAAAACTGCAATTTTTTCAGTTAGCACAAACAATACGGCAGGGTTTTATTTAGTAAAATTAATAAAATACCCAAGATCATTGTCATACCCAAATGACTGATAAACTTTAAACATTTTACAGCCTTAAACATTTCAAAACCAGATTTTAAAACCAGAATTTACCAGTGTAAGCAATTTAATTTTTAAAACCAATACCAATTAACCAATTAAAATAAGTTATCCTTTTAACCTAGAAGGAAATGAGAATTAACGTCCACCAGCTGGCCAAATTTTCCCGGGAACCATAATTTTAAAAGTTGAAACTAGATTTTAACACCAAAATTTATCAGTGAAAACAACCTAATCTTCAGAACCAATATCAACTTAGAATAAGACTTTCTTCTTATCCTAAAAGGAAATAAAATCATTTTGACTCAGAGATTTTGCAATCTTTGTTTTTTTTTTCCTGAGCCACACCATGTGGCAATTTACATTGTTGTTATTTAAACATGTGCATTTATAGACCCTACAAACACGTAGACACATATACATGTTTAAAAAACAAAATTTGAATTTAACCTTAAAACATACCCAATTATTTTTTTATCATATCAACCATTTAAGACCAGTTGAAAACAATTGGATAATGGACATATATTTAAACAGACAGACTCAGCTGCAATTCTAAACATTACAGTAAGTACAGTTTTTTTTTTCTAAATTACTGTTTGATCTGTAAGTTGCAAGCCCCCTAGGTGGGAGGAGGGAAGAGAGGAGCAAGAGGGAGTGGTGAGCTCTTGCTGCTTACTTCCCTGCTAAGCTGGCATGAAGGCAAGGGGGGAGTAGTTTTCCTCTCTCTCAGCAGCCAGAGCAGCTCCTATCATGGAGCAGCTACGGTGCCAATCCCCGCCTAGCCATGTCAAGGACTTTCATCCAGCAAGCCCATGAGCCTTGCCTACTCCCTTGGCTCCCTTGTGAGCTCTACTGTAGCTTACCTTCCCCCGCAGGTCCTGAACCTGCTTCCTGCCTTGGCCTCCCCCCCCCCGTGCTCTTTTGCTGTAAAGTTAAACTTTTTGGGAGTAGTGACAGTTTGTCCCATTTTTTCAAATACATAAAAAACACTTATCACACTTACTCTAAAGACGAGACAGACAGAACACAACACAAGCTGCACAGCACGAGATAAGACACAAAACTGAAAGCAAAAATTCAGATGGAGACTGTGTCGGAGGTCCGGTTCCTCTGTCTCCCAGATGAAACACATAACCTTTGAACAGGGGCGAGGCCCCGAGAAGTCCGAGTCGGCTCGTGCTTCCAGACAGAAGAGAGCCGAGAAATCGGCTCTCTCCCTACTCAGATGGGAACCATGAAAACAGCTCCCTACAGAACACTCCTGGGACGTCTCCCAGGAGCCACGGAAAAAAAGTCCGATTCCGTCAACTCCTTTCGATTTCCGCAATACAGATGACTTGGGCCAAGCCTCAGACCACAGGGGGACTCGAACCCCCTGGAAGCAGACACACACAAAACAGACTGCTTAACACCACGATACACAAGACTCACAGAACAAAAAGCCGGCAGTCTTACCTCCCGACGCTGGGTCGGTGGTCCCTGGGCAGGGGTCTCAGATCTCGCTGGAGCCTCCAAATGAAAGACTCCCGATGGGTGTCTTCCATCAGGGAGACCCCCTCCCAAGGATCAACGAGACCAGATGTTCGGCTGCAAACAGCAAGAGGCTTTATTTTGATACACAGGTACCCGGCGCGACAAAGTCTCTCGGAAGACTTGCGCACCCCCTGACTGGAAAGCTGGGCTTTTTATAGGGTCTCAGAGCAAAAGCACAGGTACAGAAGCGAGAAGCATAGTTACAGGGAGCTGATTGGTACATTTAAATGAGACCACAACTTGAGTCAGAGTTTGGCAGGGACACCATGATATCAGGCACTGGGTGGTCGGAAAGGTCATGATGGCTCTCAATCTTGGGACTGCCACCTGTTGTTTGTCTTAGGGCTCCTATCTCAGCTGGAACAGTCTCACTATTTGTCTTAGGGCCCCTATATCAGCTGGAACAGTCTCACAAACTTCTCATATGCGTGGTCAGCACAAATTGATTTTTGGCTCAACTGGGGCAGCCTGACCGCAGATATCCCCAGAAGCTGGGTCTCTTCAGCTAGTTCCCTCCCTAGCCCACAGAGTTTCTCAAAACAGTGGTATCCTTCAGAGTTTCTAAAAACAGTGCTATACAAAATGACATTAACTATTAACTGCTTCTAACTTTTGGTGAGGCGGGGGTCTTTCAGCACTACTTTGTAAACTAAATCACATGTGTGTCACTCGCTCAATTAGGAATACAGGAAAACTGAAAAGCGATATATCGAAATGTATGGCAAAGAAACAAGTTTTCATCAAAAGAACAGAAAGCATAAAGCACAACTTTGTAAACTAATGCACATTCGTTTCGTCTCATCAATTATTATAACAGGAAAACTGAAAAGTGATATAACCCTAACCCTAACCCTAAGCACCTAACCCTAACCCTAACCCTAATCCTAACCCCTAACCCTAACCCTAACCCTAACCCTAACCCTAACCCTAACCCTACCCTAACTCTAAGCCTAACCCTAACCCTAACCTAACTTGTTCCTAACAGGAACAAGTTTCCAGCGAAAAAGAACATAAGCGCAAAGCAATACTTTGTACACTAAATCACATGAGTGCCACTCGCTCAATTAGGAATACAGGAAAACTGAAAAGTGAAATAAAACACTGTACAGCACAGGAACAAGTTTCGAATGAAAGAACACAAAAACAAAGCACTACTTTTTTTTTTTTTTTTAACTTGATGTTTTGTTTTATTTATTTATTTTTAAATGCAGTTTATTCAGGAACCTTGAACAATCATCTGACCCTGGGGAAAGCCAGCCCTCAGCTTAAATAGCCTCTGGGTAGCCAGCCAAGGCATGCCACGTGGGCAATGCAGATAGGTCCACATACATGGAAGCAAGGCAGATCCTCAGCCTTAGCCAAATGTGGAGTGGTTTGTGACAGAGAGCACTCACCATCGGGAAGGTGGAAGGTGGAAACCAGCTCCATCTTTCAGGCGCGGTATTACACAGCTCTTTACAGTTCCCCTTTTTTGTTTTGGACGCATCAGGCAAGAGTAGAGGTCTGATCTCTGATATTATAAATAAATTGGGACTTTGTACTGATTTTCATTTAGGTGTCATCCACCCAAAGAGCATCAGACCCGTCCGATACCTTTTTCTCAGAGGCGGACCTGGGGCATCAACCCGCATGCAATCAGACATGCTCTTCTCTGGGTCCAAGGCGGCTGACCCTGAGTGCAGTGCTTAGCCTTGCATCCTGATCGTAACATTTTGGCTTTTTATGGTAGCCAACCATGCTTGGGGAGAATGTCCTGCTTCAATGGCTGTAAAGGCCTGAATGGTCATGGCTGCATTACGCTGTTGTGAGACGCTAATCTTGCATATATACCACAGGCAAACCAAGGTGACCAACACCAGAAGGCCTGCTAACGCTCCCATGCATGCCCATTCCTTCAGATGATTCATGGCTGCAGCAATCCATGATGATAATCCTGTGGCTAGTCCTGCGTCCACTCTGGTAGAATTTACCATGAAAATGGCCACTCTCAGCTGGTCCATCGTAGTATCGAATTCTCCAGTCCAATTACCTAAAATATATCTTGACAATTGTTTAGACCGATTTGCAGCACAGGGAAAATTCTCATGTTGTATGCTAGTGACACAAAATCCAGCATACTTTCATTGACAGCCAAGTTGAGCAATTTGCCATAGGGTATCAATTTGCTCCTGCACGAGGTCAAACCTCTGATTGAACACCATCAAACCTCCTTTTAGTTGAGCATTAATTCCTTTTTGTACATCTAAGGCATGAGCTACCTTGGCTAAAAGGTTATTCAGGGTCTGAGCAGTCTGCCCAGTATAACTCATGGATAATGCCGTGGTGGTAGCTACAACAGCCGCCAATGAGATGGCAGTAACAATGGCAGCTGTAATTCCAAGATCCCTTTTCTGTCTGAAGAGAGTCATAGCGTGAGGGCATCAACGGGCACAGGCACCCAGCGAGGCATGTGAGTAACCAGCTAGTAAATTTACTAGCATTACAGCATTGGGCAAAAAGCAAGTATCATTACTACAATTACTTGGCTCTATCTGGCTAATAATGAATAAAAATGGGGGATGTAAACAAACAGGTGTGGGCTTATAGGAAATATTATGAGAAGCCTTAACCCCCTCGTTGGAACATCCTGCATTGGTTCTAGAACTAGCAGTGGTGGTGTCCGAGGTCTGAGTAGGTTCAGGAGACCATTGCCCCCAGGGGCGAGACGTGCTCCATGTAAATTGACTAACTCCATGTTTTCTTCCACTTTTGAAAGTCATTTAAGGTACTTAAATTATTATTTTTCCCTTTTTTTTAAATTTTTCATCAATTACACTTTATTCACTCTGCATCCCCCCATAAGCCCCTCCTTCCCCTCCCAATCACACCCTCCCTCCTCCCTCTGCATGCATGCCACTCCCCAAGTCCACTGATAGGGGAGGTTCTCCTCTCCTTTCTGATCTTACTCCATCAGTTCACATCAAAAGTGGCTGCATTGTCCTCTACTATGGCCTGGTAAGGTTGCTCCCCCTCAGGAGGAGGTGACTAAAGAGCAGGCCAGTCAGTTCATGTCAGAGGCAGCCCCTCTTCTCATTACTATGTAACCCAGTTGGACTCTGAACTGCCCTGGGCTACATCTGTGCAGGGGTTCTGGGTTATGTCCATGAATAGTCCTTGGTTGGAGTATGAGTCTCTGGGAAGTTCCCTGTGTTCAAATTTTCTTGTTCTGTTGCTCTCCTTGTGGAGACCCTGTCCTCTCCAGCTCTTGCTCTTTCCCAGTTCTTACATAAAATTCCATTCACTCTGCCCAACAGTTGCCCATCAGGCTTAGCTTCTGCTTTGATAGTCTGTAGGGCAGAGGCTTTCAGAGACCCTCTGTGGTAGGTTCCTAGGTTGTTTCCTGTTTTCTTCTTCTTCTGATGTCCATCCTCTTTGCCTTTCTGGATGGAGATTAGACATTTTAGTTGGGGTCCTCTCTCTTGCTTAGTTTCTTTAGATGCACAGGTTTTAGTGGGTTTGTCCTATGTTGTATGTCTATATGAGTGAGTATATACCATGTGTGTCTTTTTGCTTCTGGGACAACTCACTCAGGATGATCCTTTCCAGATCCCACCATTTACCTGCAAATTTCATGATTTCCTTATTTTTCATTGCCGAGTAATATTCCATTATGTAGATGTACCACATTTTCTGCATCCATTCTTCAGTTGAGGGGCATCTGGGTTGTTTCCAGCTTCTGGCTATTACAAATAAAGCTGCTATGAACATGGTTGAGCAAATTTCTTTTTGTGTGCTTGATCCTCTTTTGGATATATGCCTAGGAGTGGTATGGTTGGATCTTGGGGAAGCACTATTCCTAGTTGTCTGAGAAAACGCCAGATTGATTTCCAGAGTGGTTGTACCAGTTTACATTCCCACCAGCAGTGTAGAAGGGTTCCTCTTTCTCCACAACCTCTCTAGCATGTGTTGTCACTTGAGTTTTGATCTTGGCCAGTCTCATGGCTGTAAGGTGAAATCTCAGGGTTGTTTTGATTTGCATTTCCCTAATGGCTAGTGAGGTTGAGCATTTCTTTAAGTGCTTCTCTGCCATTCGGTATTTCTCTACAGAGAATTCTCTGTTTAGCTCTGTTCCCCATTTTTAAGTGGATTACTTGGTTTGCTGCTTTTCAGCTTCTTTAGTTCTTTATATATACTTGATATGAGTCCTCTGTCAGATAAAGGGTTGGTGAAGATTCTTTCCCAATCTGTAGGAGGTCGCTTTGTTTTGATGACGGTGTCCTTTGCTTTGCAGAACCTTTTCAGTTTCATGAGGTCCCATTTATGGATTGTTGCTCTTAGAGCCTGTGCTGTTGGAGTTCTGTTCAGGAAGTTTTCCCCTGTACCAATGAGTTCTAGGGTATTCCCCACTTTTTTTTCAAGCCGATTTAATGTGTCTGGTTTTATGTTGAGGTCTTTGATCCACTTGGACTTCAGTTTTGTGCAGGGTGATAAGTATGGATCTATTTTCATTTTTCTACATGTAGACATCCAGTTGGACCAGCACCATTTGTTGAAGATGCTATCTTTTTTTCCATTGTATGATTTAGGCGTCTTTGTCAAATATCAGGTGTCCATAAGTGTGTGGGTTTATTTCTGGGTCCTCTGTTCGGTTCCATTGATCCATCATTCTGTTTCTATGCCAGTACCATGCAGTTTTTAAAACTGTTGCTCTATAGTACAACTTAAGATCAGGGATGAAGATACCTCCAGAAGATCTTTTACGGTAGAGGATTGTTTTAGCAATTCTGGGTTTCTTGTTATTCCATATGAAGTTGAGAATTTTTCTTTCCAAGTCTGTAAAGAATTGTGTTGGTAATTTGATTGGCATTGCATTGAATCTGTAGATTGCTTTTGGTAAGATGGCCATTTTTACTATGTTAATCCTACCAAGCCATGAGCATGGGAGATCTTTCCATCTTCTCATATCTTCTTCTAGTTCTTTCTTCAGAGATTTGAAATTTTTTCATACAAGTCTTTGACTTCCTTGGTTAGGGTTACTCAGGTACTGTATGTCATTTGTGGCTATTGTGAAGGGCGTTGTTTCCTAATTTCTTTCTCAGCCCTTTTGTCTTTTGTATACAGGAGTGCTACTGATTTTTTTTTTTGAGTTAATTTTGTATCCGCCACTTGCTGAAGGTGTTTATCAGCTATAGGAGTTCCTGGTAGAGTTTTTGGGGTCACTCACGTATACTATCATATCATCTGCAAATAGTGATAATTTGACTTCTTCCTTTCCAATTTGTATCCCCTTGATCTCCTTCAACTGTCTTATTGCTCTAGCAAGGACTTCCAGAACTATGTTGAAGAGATATGGAGAGTGGGCAGCCTTGTCTTTGTCCTTGATTTCAGTGGGATTGCTTTAAGTTTCTCTCCGTTCAGTTTGATGTTGGCTATAGGTTTGCTGTATATCGCCTTTACTATATTTAGATATGTGCCTTGTATCCCTGATCTCTCCAATACTTTAAACATGAATGGATGTTGGATTTTTTCAAAGGCTTTTTCAGCATCTAGGGAGATTATCATGTGGGTTTTTTTTCTTTCAATTTGTTAATATGGTGGATCACATTGATGGATTTCTGTATATTGAACCATCCCTGCATACCTGGGATGAAGCCTACTTGGTCATGTTGGATGATATCTTTGATGTGTTCTTGTATGTGGTTTGCGAGTATTTTGTTGAGTATTTTTGCATCAATGTTCATAAGGGAGATTGGCCGGAAATTCTCTTTCTTTGTTGAGTCTTTGTGAGATTTAGGTACCAAGGTGACTGTGGCTTTATAGAATGAGTTTGGTAATGCTCCTTCTGTTTCTATTTTGTGGAATAGTTTGAAAGAGAATTGGTGTTAGCTCTTCTTTGAATGTTTGGTAGAATTCTGCGCTGAAACCATCAAGGTCCTGGGCTTTTTTTGGATGGGAGACTTTCGATGACTGCTTCTATTTCCTTGGGGGATATAGGACTATTTAATTGATTTACCTGGTCCTGATTTAGCTTTGGTAAGTGGAATCGATCAAGAAAATTGTCCATTTCATTTAAATTTTCAAATTTTATTCCGTATAGACTTTTGAAGTAAGTCCTAATGATTGCTTAGATTTCCTCAGTGTCTGTAGTTATGTCCCCCTTTTCATTTCTGATTTTGCTGATTTGGATGGTGTCTCACTGCCTTTTAGTTAGCTTGGCTAAGGGTTTGTCTATCTTGTTGATTTTTCTCAAAGAACCAGCTCTTGGTTTCATTGATTCTTTGAATTGTTTTATTTGTTTCTAATTGATTGATTTCAGCCCTGAGTTTGATTATTTCCAGCCCCTCTGCTCCTTCTTGGTGTGTCTGCTTCTTCTTTTCTAGGGTTTTTAAGTGAGCCATTAAGTTGCTTGAATGCGCTGTCTCAAATTTCTTCTTGAAGGCACTTAGTGCTATGAACTTTCATCTTAGCACTGCTTTCATTGTGTCCCACAAGTTTGGGTATGTTGTGTCTTCATTTTCATTGAGTTCTAGGAAACTTTTAATTTCTTTCTTTATTTCTTCCCTGACCCAGCTATCTTTTAGTAGCAAGTTGTTCAGTTTCCATGTATGTGTAGGCTTTTTGCTATTTCTGTTGTTACTGAGGTCCAGCTTTATTCCATGGTGATCTGACAGGATACAAGGGATTATTTCAATCTTCCTGTATTTGTTGAGGCTTGCTTCGTGACCAACTATGTGGTCTATTTTGGAGAAGGTTCCATGAGGTGCTGATAAGAAGGTAAATTCTTTTGTGTTTGGGTGTAGGGTTCTGTAAATATCTGTTAGGTCCATTTGGTTCATTACCTCTGTTAGAGATATTGTTTCTTTGTTTAATTTCTGTTTTGTTGACCTGTCCTTTGTTGAGAGTGGGGTGTTGAAGTCTCCTACTATTAGTGTGTGGGAGCTATATGTGGTTTAAGTTTTATCAATGTTTCTTTCACAAATGTGGGTGCCCTTGTATTTGGGGCATAGATGTTCAGGATTGTGATATCTTCTTGGTGGAATTTTCCCTTGATGAGTATGAAGTGTCCTTCCCCATTTCTTTTGAATAATTTTGGTTGAAAGACTATTTTATCAGATATTAGAATGGCTACTCCTGCTTGCTTCTTGGGTCCATTTGCTTGAAAAGCCGTCTTTGATCCCTTTACCCTCAGGTAATGTCTATCTTTGTGTCTTAGGTGTGTTTCTTGTATACAACAGATTGCTGGGTTTTGTTTACGCATCCATTCTGTTAGTCTGTGTCTTTTTATTGAGAATTTAGTCCATTGATATTGAGAGAGAGTAATGACCAGTGGCTGTTAAATCCTTTGACTTTGATGTTGGCTGTGATCATACGTTTGTGTGCTTGGTTGCTTTTGTTTTACTGAAGTGAGGTTATTTATTTCCTGTGTTTTCTTGAATGTAGCTAGCTTTCTTGGGTTGTGAGTACTGCTGTGGTGTCTCAGAGCACTCAGTTCTGTCTGTTTGCAATCTGCAGTCTGCTAGACTTTCCCTAGGTGACCCCAGCAGCACTGTTTCTTCCTTCTCTGTGGGGTCCTCTCCGGACAGGGGTTCCCAGTCCCTGTTGTACTGGGACACACAGCTTGTCTGTACCGCTGAGCTGAGCGCAAAGCTCTCTGTGCATGGCAGGAGCTCGGCTGTGATGGCGGCAGAGACTTTCCGGGAGAGACTGGGTGACCTGCGATGCAACCCCTGCTTCCCTGTGGGTCCCCGCGACTGGGACTCCCAGTCTCACGTATCCTTGTGCCCACGGATCAGCCTGGGAAATTTCTCAGTGGGGTCCTCTCCGGACAGGGGTTCCCAGTCCCTGTTGAACTGGGGCGCACAGGTTGTCTGTACCGCTGAGCTGAGCGCAAAGCTCTCTGCGGCAGGCAGGAGCTTCGGCTGTGATGGTGGCAGAGACTGGGAGAGACTGGGTGAACTGCGATCAGACCCGCAACCCTGTTTCCCGTGGGGTCCCCCGAGACTGGGACTCCCAGTCTCAGGTACCCTTGTGCCAACGGATCAGCCTGGGGAAGTGGCAGGGACCCACCCGCTTGCAGCTCCAGCCCGGAGACCCAAAGCCCGCTTTACCAGATATTTCTTCCGGGTTCTGGCTGTGCAGCCGAGAGTGGACCCGACCGATTCCCACGCCTTGGGAGCCTCCCCTCAACTGGGAAACACGATCGATGTAGTTTCAGGGCCCTGAGTTTAGTCTCCTGGTCTCTGCCGGATAGTGCTGTCTTGCTGCTCAGAAGCGCTGTTTTACCGGCGCCACCATCTTGGCTCCAAACCACTACTTTTAAACTGAATCACATGTGTGTCGCTCGCTCAATTAGAAATACAGAAAAACTGAAAAGTGTTACCTCGCACTGTACGGCACAGAAACAAGTTTCCATCGAAAAAACAGAAATGCACAGCACAACTTTGT